>VKKW01000249.1:0-256747 GCA_018350135.1 Citrus trifoliata | reverse complement strand
AATACCAAATTTCCAAATTAAAATAATAACATTTTGAAAGCAAAGAGTCTATTTTTGATAGATTATTGTAAAGATTTTATTTTTCCATGTTAAAGATATTTTTTTGATAAAATCCATGCAAATAAAAACTCAAAGCGGTACTAATAATAAATGACAATTCTAATTAAAATTTCTTTTCACATATACAAAAAGTTACATATGAGGTTTAAATCAAAATCAATTTCAAGAAGAATAAAGCAATACTGAGAACATATTTTTTGAAAACCACCTAGACATTTTATATGGATTTATATCCAAATCTGACAATTATTAATTCATATAATATGTGGATCCTTATTGGAAAATTTGAATTTTTTTTAAAAATTATTATCTTATAAATTTATGGAATTTTTAATTTAGCACATTGCTTCTAAGTTGAGACACAAAAATTGTTATTTAATCGAGATTGCCAATTTATTAATATTCTACTCTATATATTTCACATTGACTGGGCTTTCGCTTGGAGATATCTAAACTATTTTGGTTAATTTTAAAATGTAATGAAAATAACTTTAACCAATTATTTTTCTTAAATATAAAATAATGAAAAAAAAATCATCAATTAAGTCCCTCAAAAGTTTCAAGACTAATTTTTCGTTTAGAGATTGGTAGAGATATATCCACCCCACTATTTGTAATGTCAATGTTACACCCAGAATAAAAATTTTCTTCATTGTTTGTATTTTCCTACACCCATTGTGTTTTTCATGTTGGAAAAGAAGCATTAACAAAAGGACACTTCCCACGGGATCAAATTAAGCTTTAAAACCTTGGTTAACTTCGATCAAAATAAGCTATAAAGAAAAAGAAAATTGATTAATTTAGTTACTCTGTTCCTAATAATCATGGAGAAGAAGATTTAGTTAGACGCCAAGACGATGAAATATTAGAAAAAATATTATAATTTGATTAATGAACGAGAATTTGAGAACTCCAAAGAAGAAGATTTCGACAAAACAAAAATCTGCAGCAAAGTAGATATGATGTGAAATTAACTTAAGGAATGATAGTGTTCTTTGTATGGGACATCACGTAGTGGAAGAGATTATTGGCAAGAGTAAATCTGTAAATGTAATCCATAGATTTCAATTTTCTTATAGCTCCAAATGACATAATTGATTTCATGTATGAAATAAATGCCATTGGTGGACACTGTTTTTTCTGAAGCATCTACTGAAAAATTAAAAAATTAAATAAATAAGGATAAAATTATAATTGCAACTAAAAAAAAAAAATGGGAATGTTATCCATGGTTAATGATTTCAAGGCTCGCACTGAGGAGGTGATTTTGCTTCAAGTGTCTTCTTTGATCTCGACAAATAGAAAAGTCAACAAATGGATTGGTTGGTCGTTTCCAACTTGGCTGTGGTGCAAGTTGAACTCGGATGGTGCCTATAAGGCTACTGGTGTAGCTGCTGCAGGGGGCCTGATTCGCGACCATAATGGTTGCTGGGTTGCTGGTTTTGGGATGAATCTAAGGACTTGTTCAGTGACTATGGCAGAATTATGAGGTCTTTATCAAGGATTACTTCTTGCGTGGAATAAAGGGATCTAATGACTTTGTGCTAAGGTTGATAGTCATTGCGTTACTCAACTTGTGAAGAACAACATGGTGAATCCCAATGAGATTTCTCCTCTAATTCATGCTATTCAAGATCTCCTCAGACAAAACTGGCGTGTGGAGCATATTCACATTTACAGGGAGGCTAATTTTGTTGCGGATTATTTAGCTACTTTAGCTTGTTCTATCCCTTTAGGTCTTCATGTTTTTAACTCTCCACCTAATGGGGTGCTCCAATTTATTTGCTAAAACATTTATGGGGTAGTCTACCCTCGCTCTGTTATTTATTAGCTCTGTTTAGAGCCCCTCTTAATCAGAAAAAAAAGCAAAAAACAATGTGGGGTGTAATTATTTGGGGCCATTAGACTATTTATTATTAAACCCATTTATTGAATAAACTCACTACTAAAATTTAATATATTTTTTAGTTTCACTCTATAAACCTACCTATATACCCAATATAATCTTACTAAACAAAATTATTATCAAATCGAGTTGAAGTAAACCCACCATTTTGGTCTCATCTCCTTCATCATTTTTCTTCTTCTGTATTTTGTATTCTTTCACTTTGCATCATGAATGGCTTAAAGAGAGAGTAACGAGATTAGCCACTGTCAATTGGCAGTTGCAACTATAATGGTATTGAAATTATAGCAAATCTACTGCAATACAAAGACCTGATAAGAATAGAGCACTAGTTACCACTCAATCGGGAATAATGTAGTGTTGTTGTGGATGTTAGAGCAACCAGTGCTGTAGCAATCTAGGAGCAATGCGGGAGAAAACTTAGGCGCGGGTCAACCACAAAATCACAATTTGCATGTTTCCTAATTGAATGAATGCACGCTCATGAGCTTTCGTTTACCCTAATTTGCAATATAAAAGGGAGGCATGCACCTCATAGAAAGACAGTAAGGAATTATCATTAGAATAATTATAAAGGAAAGAAGAAGAAGATCGGAATTACAGAGTGTTGTCTCGGCAACATTGAAGAATCGTGCTGAATTATTTGTCTTTAACCGTGCTCAATTTATATTTCTCTTTTTCCTTTAATTGTTTTGATGTATCCCATAATCAATATATTTATGTTTACTTTTCTCATTTAGAATATGAACTAAATTTACTTGTAGTTGAGTGACAACCAATCTAATGGGTTCTTGACTATTCTTATATATTGTTATGACATTGTTGTAACATTTTACTCTAGTAGTTTTTATTAATATAACTGTTATTTCGGTTGACCACCCATTTAATAGTTTCATTTAAGATAGAGTAGCAAAAGACATTTCTTAGCGGATATTATTAGATTATTACTTGATCTTAAGTCGAGTTTCCTATATTAAGTTATCTTGAATCCCATAAGGGTAATACTTGAAGTTAAGATTTGTGACACACTAGACATAGGTGTTCACCTTGTAGGGTGGAAAGGCTAAAGATCATAATGTCATACCATAAGTAGATTAGCAACTGGTCATTATTAATAGATTTAAGGGTATAGGACTTCCAATATGCGATAGCTGAGGATACGGATAAACTCTGCCCAGTGCTGCAGCACTGGTCGTAACGACTGGTGCTAACTTGATGAAAAACAGTCAACCCCTAAGGAGAGTTTGATCATTTTACTACCATAATCTCAATTGAATCTTAGACACACTTAACCTAGTTTATTTCATTACAGTATTGTTTTATTTAATTCTTATCTCAAACTTTGATTACGATAGAAATTACTTGATAATTGTTTGCTTCGATCTTAAGTTGAGTTGCATTATTGTGATTGCTTTAGCATTTCGAGTAACATCAATCCATGTGGAGACGATCTTGAATACTTATCACTTTATTACTTGTTGTGTATACTTACACATTGGCGTTGGTAGTAATTGCTTATAAAAATACCCAATAAGCATTTATCGCCGTTGCCGGGGATTGATTGTTTACTTTTGAAGTGTGAAGTAAATCTTGATAGCGCCAAACTTGACTTGATTCATTCTATTTATTGGCAAATCAGTACGTGCATGCGCAAAGACAAATCTGAGGTATTCCAATTCGATCTTGAGATTGAAAGGACTGTCAGGAGATTGCGAAGAGAATAAAGGAATTCAAAAATTGTTTTAGGCATAAATAATTTGCAGGATAAGGGAAATTTGAACCCTCATGGGCCCTTACAACCAGTCAACATTCAAGAAGAGCAAAATGAACATGCTAACGGGAGACAGCCTGGCAATAACAATATTATTTACATGGCTGATGACAGAGACAGAGCTATAAGAGATTATACTGTGTTAACTCCGCAAGTTGTACACCCTAGGATCATCAGACCTGGAGTAGAAGCTATGAATTTTGAGTTGAAGCCAGTGGTATTTCAAATGTTGCAAACAGTTGGTCAATTCAATGGATTGCCAAATGAAGATCCTTATCACCATCTTAAATTGTTCTTGGAAGTAAGTGATACTTTCAAGATTGCTGGAGCAACACAAGATGCCTTAAGGTTGACGCTTTTTCCTTATTCCTTAAGAGATCGAGCAAGAGCATGATTAAATTCATTACCATCTAATTCCATCACTACATGGAATGAATTGGTTGATAAATTGCTAATGAAATATTTCCCACGGACAAAAAATGCAAAGTTGTAGAATGAGATTAGTTCCTTCCATTAACTTGAAGATGAGAGTTTGTACGAGACTTGAGAAAGATTCAAAGAATTGCTCCGAAGGTATCCTTATCATGGTATTCCTTGTTGCATTTAATTGGAAACTTTCTACAATGGGCTGAATCCGAGTACAAGGTTAATGGTGGATACTTCAGCAAATGGAGCCTTGTTATCCAAATCTTACACTGAAGCTTATGAAATTCTGGAGAGAATTGCCAATAATAATTATCAGTGGCCTTCACCCACGCAACCAGCAATAAGAGGATAAAAAACTTGTTGGTGTTTAAATACTAATGCTATTGGTGTCAATGTGCAAGTGTACACAACAAGTAATAAAGTGATGAGTATTCAAGATCATCTCCACAGGGATTGATGTTATCAGATTTGCTACAGCAATCTTAACAGTGCAGATTTTATACTAAAATAAAATAAACAATTAATGAAACTAATTTACTAATTAAAATAAAAACGCAATAAATAAATGCAACAAAGTAAACTATCACGTCAAGCTCAAGGATAAAATTAATGGGAATATAGAGTAGTTGAGTGAATAAACTCTCCTAATGGTCTTGTCTATTTTCTAATGGTTGGCTCAGATGCTGCAGTATTAGCTACAACACTGGGCAGAATCCTTATGTATCCTCAGTCATCGCATGTTGGATATCTTATATCTATATGCAACCTAACAGTGATCAATTGTTATGCCAACATGAGATATATCATTACACGCTTAGGTTTTATTTACCCTACAAGGTGAATCTTTATATCTAGTTAATCACTAATCTTAAATTAAGCATGGCTCTTTTTGGGACTCAAGTAAAACTCAATCCGGGAAACCCAATTTAAGATCAAGTATTGCTTTGATATGTTCCACTAAGATAGGCTCTTTTTCTGCTCTCTCTTAACTTGTATCATTAAATAGGTGATCAACCGAAATAATGAATAAAAATAAATACTATCAAAACAAACTGCTACAGCAAATATGCAGCAACACATATATTCAGTCAATAAACTATCAAGATTGTTTATCACTCAACCACAAGTAAATTTAGTTCATGGTTTGCAAAAGAAAAATAAAGAACAAAGTTTCAGCCATGATACACATCCCCATGAATAAATAGAAAACACGAAAACAAGAGAAGGATAAGAATGATTGAGCTCTCAATTGATCTCTGCAATTTTTCCTCTTGTGTAGCCTTCAATCTCTCTCTTGAATCTTGTTTTTCTTTTGTTTCTTTGTATTTTTCTCTTTGGGTGACAACTCCCTTTATTCCTTATGATGTGTGCTTCTTTTATAACTTAAAATTAGGGTAAACGGAAGCCTAGGGCGCATAAGTCAGATTAGAAAACTACAAATCGCAATTATACAAGTATCCTGCGCGGAATTTTCTCTGTCGTTGTTCTAGGATTGTTTAAACTCTTTTATAGCCATGTTCTTTCCTTATTTTTTCAAGCCTATTGCATAACATTCCTTCCATGAATTATAGGCTTTTGGAAACTTATAATTATGCACACAATTTGAGCACAAATTACTTTAAATTGAGCAAAACTTATTACAATTGACTAAAATGATTATTTATGCAAAATGTAACAAAAAATGCAATAGAAACACATAATTTACTCTCTAAGTAGTATTGGTTTAAGCCTAAAAGTGTCATGATAACTCTCATTTCATAGAGTTATCACACCCCCAAACTTAAACCATTACTTCTCCTCAAGTAATGACAACAACGCTAATATTTCAATCACACAATCATGCAACAAATAACTTAGCTTTGTCATCCAATTTGCAAGAATTCTTCCACCATCAGATCACATTCTTAATCACGCAAAATAGCCTTAGTAGTTCAGTTTTAGACGTAGGTCTCATTCTGTCCAAAGTGTGTGTGTGCCACTTTGATCAAATTCTAGAGGTGCTACAACATTACACAGACAAATATAATTTAAAGGTAGAACACAAATGTATTCACATATGGGGGAGCAGAATTCACAAATAAACTTAAACTGTGCTACAGTAATAATATTTTCTTTTTAATTAAACCCTTCAATGCAACATTGAGTTTTCATGTGAGTGCCCATCACTTGTAATGACGACACCCAATTACTCACTCAAAGTACATGTTACAGTTGCTGCAGCAACACGTCAAGGTCTTACCTTTGGACGTATTTGACTCAAGGATGAATATGTGGCTCATGAACAAACCAGGTTACTCAGTATCGTAGGCAGCAGACCTCTTTATTACTATTTTTTTTTCTTTTTTTTAATAATTGTTGCAGCATTGCTCGTAGCTCGTGTCCCATTACTCAAGAGGACAGATTTGGCCATTTGGCTCAAACAACGTAAAATTGACTTGTCGCTTCGTTTTCCTTCATAGCAGGATCCCACCGGATTAGAGCTTTTTTGTAATCCAGTAATTAACATTTGGTTTATTAGTTTCATTGCAATTCAATCAACTCGGCCCAATCTTTTACTAAAAGGATTGAGCCGAACCCAAGTCTAACCGGGGTCAGATCTAACCCTCTTTCAACCGATGCTTTTTTTATTTATTTGACCTTATCCAGATAGGCCTTGATTTCGATCTGCTGTGGCATAAACTGTCTTTTTAAAAAACCTTTCTTTTATAGCTGGTTTGGATCCCTTCGGTAAAATAGCTATTTCTATCCCAAGATCCTTTCTTTTTCCTCCGCCGGGTGGATCGACAAGATCAATGGCTACTGGACTATCGCCTTTGGACTCAAGTTTGCATATGGGGTGCATACTCAACCCTGTTTACTCAGCAACTTAAACTATTGGAGCAGAATTTATTTCATAACAGGCACAGTCCAACAAAAATTTTCCTCCAAACTTGAGATATTTTCTATTCTTTTTTTTTTTGGCTCTGTTACAGCATTCTCATAAAATTCAACCAAAATCTAAGTGTCAGGACAGAAGTTCAACCTTCATCTCTAACTATCTCTACTTGGCTTTATCATAAATACTGAATAACACTCAATTTATCTTTATTAGATTTTCAAATCCATACACAAATATTAGATAATAGAGCTTTACACAACACAAGCAAAAACACATGCACTCATAAACACAACCCCCCCAAACTTGAGTTTGTGACCTAGGTTTTTCAAAAACTGAGATAAGAATTAAATAAAACAATACCGTAATGAAATAAACTAGGTTAAGCGTGTCTAAGATTCAATTGAGATTATGGTAGTTGAATGATCAAACTCTCCTTAGGGGTTGACTATTTTTCATCAAGTTAGCACTAGTTGTTATGACTAGTGCTGCAGCACTAGGCAGAGTTTATCCGCATCCTCAGCTATCGCATATTGGAAGTCTCATACCCTTAAATCTATTAACAATGACCAATTACTAATCTACTTATGGTATGACATTATGATCTTTAGCCTTTCCACCTTACAAGGTGAACACCTATGTCTAGTGTGTCACAAATCTTAACTTCAAGTATTGCTCTTATGGGATTCAAGATAATTTAATTCAGGAAACTCGACTTAAGATCAAGTAATACTCTAATAATATCCGCTGGGACATGCCCTTTTGATACTCTATCTTAACTGAAACTATTAAATGGGTGGTCAAATGAAATAACAATTATATTCATAAAAACTACTAGAGTAAAATGCTACAGCAATGCCATAACAACATATAAGAAGAGTCAAGAACCCATTGGATTGGTTGTCACTCAACTATAAGTAAATTTAGTTTATATTCTGAATGAGAAAAGTAAACATAAATATATTGATCATGGGATACATAAAAAATATTGAAGGAATAAGAGAAATATAAATTCAGTACGGTTAAAGACAAATAATTCTGCATGATTCTTTAATGTTGCCGAATCAGCACTCTGCAATTTTGATCTTCTTCTTCTTTCCTACGTAATTATTCTAATGATAATTCCTTACCGCCTTTCCATGTGGTGCACACCTCCCTTTTATATTGCAAATTAGGGTAAACGAAAGCCCATGAGTGTGCATGCATTAAATTAGGAAACATGCAGATTGTGATTCTGTGGCTGATGTTGAGTGTTAGAAAATCCATACTTATATAGGAGAAAATCATCATTTTACATTTGAAGTCTTATTAACAACCATTACTTTTATGTATTTAATATTCTTGTAATTTAATTATATGTGTTTTATTTTGATTAAGTATTTTATGTATTTTAGGAGTATCATAGTCATTTCACAATAAATGAGAGATCATATGGCAAAACAGACATCACTTTTGAACTCAGGACGGTAAAAAACCTTAAGAGGAGCATAAAAGGAAAAATAACATTGTTCACATGTACGGTACTATCTACGTTACTGTTCACATAGACGGATTGATGACGTGGCATTGACCGATATTATGGCATTGACTGATGAGGTGTCATGATCCTGTTGGACTAAAATTCTTATGTACTGTTGATGGTGACGTGGCAGCATATTAGTGGACTAAAAATCGCGCGTATGGTACATGCATTATACAGGATTATTTTTAACCAAACTGCGTTACTGTTCAAAGTCGGGTCAAACTGTGTTACTGTTTAAACCGCGTGGTCAAACCGCGTACTGTTGACTGATGACGTTGCGCAATCCTAAGTGTCCAAACTATTTTTAATCCAATGGTCATGATTTAGTCAATGTATCTGTAAAAAGGAGGTCTCCCCCCCTAATTTGATAGCTCTGAATCCATTTTTGAACTCCATTTTCTATAATTCCTTCTCGATCTTGTATATTCTACGTATTTTAATAAATTTTTATTTACCCCTAGTTCAATTATGAGTAGCTAATTTTCTTTCAAGTTTGGTTTGAAAGTGAAGTCTCAACATGTGTCATGGGTTTTATTTGGTAAATTTACTTTCTCTTCCCCTCTAATGTTTGTGGATGTTTTGACTTCTCGTTGACAAATAATACTAATCTTGTCTAGTACCGCCTTGGTTTCACCGGCTCCCTAGTACAAGGTTATTATTATTTGGCACGATAAGCCCTTAGCACCATATTGATTAGAGCGTGGTTCATGAGGTGTGGATCCTCCCCTCATGATTTAATTGGCATTAATAAGGATTATTTAGCCCATGGTGCATGTTGATACAGATCCAGATACCCAAGTACGTCATTTCAATAGATTTCTCTTCAATTTATTATTGCTATTTCAATTCTAATTTAAAGATAATCTAAGTCACTTTCACCACAAATCCAACCACCCATTTACAAAATTAATTCTACACATAATTAAAATCTACCTCCTCGTGGGATCAACACTCATATAGATTCGTGCACTTGCGAGTTCAATAAAATTTGCACAACAACTAAACTGTGCCTAAGTTTTCTCCCGCATTGCTCCTAGATTGCTATAGCACTGGTTGCTCTAACATCCACAACAGCACTGCATTATTCCCGATTGTGTTTTACTTCTTTTGTGGCTATCTTTTTTCCTCCTCTTACTCTTCTAATGTCTCAACCTCTCCTCATGAATTTAGACTTTATGAAAACCTACAATTATGCAACTGTTTTTAGCACAAATTACTTTGATTCAAGAAAAACTTATTAAGACTCAACTAAAATGAATGTTTATGCAAAATGTAATAAAAACACCTTATTTGTTCTCTAAGTGATCTTGATTCAAATTTAGAATTGATGTAATAACTCTCATTTCCTAGAGTTATTAAACCCCCAAACTTAAACCATTACTTGCCCTCAAGTAATGACACATACAACACTTCACGCAAAGAATCATACACACAACTTTAGCTCTTTTATCAACTTTTCAAGGATTCTTCTACCTTCAGATCACACTCCCAATCATGAAAGATGACCATAGTAAATTAGTTCTAGAGTTAAGCTTCTTTCTGTCCATAGTGTGTGTGTGCTCTTTCGATTGAATTCTAGAGATGCTATAACATCACCAAGGGACTGCATGAATTTCAGCAGTGAGAACACTTCATTCATAAATGGGATAACATAAGTTTCACATACTCAAACTGTGATGATTTTAAGATGATAAACTAGGGAATATTCAACCTCCTCACTGTAACATTTATTTTTTTATGTGAATGTCAATCAATTGTAGTGATGACACCCAATTACTCAAACCATGCCCAGATCAGAGTTGTTGCAGCATTATATGTAATGTAATCTTATCTAGAGGTATCTTTTACTCAAGGCTGAACATGGGGCTCATGAATAGACCTGGCTACTCAATGTCTTAGACAGATGATTTTTTTTTTGCTTTAGATATATATGCTACAATATTGCTCATAACTCTCGCTATCTTTGAACACAATTCTGCATATGGGGTACATACTTAGATCTGGTTACTCAGCAACTTGAGCTATTGGAACAGAGTGTATTTCATAGATATCACAGTCAGTCAAACTTGCTTCTCCCCCAAACTTAGGATCTTTTCTATTCTTTTGGCTCTGCTCTAGAAGTCTCATACAATTAAACCAAAGTCTAAGTGTTGGGACAAAATTTCACTTTCATCTATAACTATCTCTACTTGGCATTCTCATAAGTACTGAATAACACTCAATTTATCTTCATTAGGTTTTTAAATCCATACACAAATATTAGATAACAGAGCTTCATACAACACAAACATAAACACATGCATTTGGAAACACAATTCCCCCAAACTTGAGTGTTGTTGTGTCTTCACAAGCTCACAAAACAAAACCACAAAAATCAGACCTGCATACACTAAATAAAAGGACATGCAGAATGAATTAGAAAATTAAAACTAAATGAAAGAAAATTTTTACAGCAAAAAGTAAAATAAACTAGCGGTTATAGGTACTGGCCTGTTGCTGGAAGCACTGCTGCAACATAGGCTGTAAAGGGTCACTTTTTCTTTGATATGCTCCTAAAATGCTCCTTATCATAAAATCTGATCAATTCATTCGATGTTGCAAAAGCAAGAAATGCCCCTGTTGTTTGAGAATCTTATGTTATATGTTATACTGTAAGTGATGTTGCAGCAATTCCCTCCTACTATTTTTGCCCACAATTTTTTTACTTACTGCAATGTAACATAAAGACAAAAAAAAATTAGATACACACTTAAAATAACAAAAAGACATATTAAATAAATTAAAAGCTAAATTCAATGCCATAAAAACTTGAAACAACTTCTTATTGGGTTGCCTCCCAATTAGTGCTTGATTTTAGGTCTTTCAACCTGACCTTTCTTGTTTTCTCAACCTGAATCCTTCAAGAACCGATCATTCTTTAGGCTGTTTATATCATCTCCCATATAATGCTTCACTCTCGGCCCATTAACCTTAAATTCTTGTTGGTCTGGAGTGAGTTCCCTTTGCTGGATTTGCTCGTCAATTCTGAAGGGTTGCTTTTCTCCTGACCATGCTATGTTAGCTGCTCCATGATCTTCATCATCAAGTTCTTTAATTGTTACAGCATTGATTTCTTCCTTACTGTAGCAACTGTGTAATCTCTCTACTACAACAAAGTCCACAACACTGATAAAATTACAATCTTCAATCTCATCGGGACTCTTCATGGCATCCAGCACATTGAATGCAACTTGCTGGTTATTCACCCTCATGGTTAATTCTCCTTTTTTAACATCAATTAGAATTTTTCCCGTGGCTAAAAAGGGTCGTCCTAGAATGATTGGCACTTATTTGCCTGCCTCAAAATCTAGCACAATAAAATCCACTGGAAATATAAATTTATCCACCTTCACTAACACATCTTCAATCTTCCCTTCTGGATATGCATGAGATTTGTCAGCAAGTTGTAAAGAAACTGTTGTTGGTCTATATTCACCAACTCCCAATTACTTAAATACTGATAAAGGCATGAGATTGATGCTAGCCCCCAGATCACAAAGTGCTTTGCCACTGTATTCAGTGCCTATGGAGCATGAGATTGTGAAGCTTCCTAGATCCTTCATCTTCTGTGGTATCTTACCCTGGAGCATTCGGCTGCACTCTTGTGTTAGAGCAACTATTTCAAACTGTATTGGTTTGCATTCTGAAAAGTGGAAGACTATGACTCTTTCTCTACTTGAGTGTCTTTTTGGCCTTTGTTGGACTCAATTTTTCTTTTTGGTACACCAACGGGACTATCGACATCCTTTCCAGATCTGAAGCTAATCACTTTGCAGTGCTCTTTCCCTTCTCTTCTTGGGTTCTCTATATTGTTGGGTAAACTACCTTGAGGTCTGTTGCTCAATGCTGTAGCAAGCTGTCCAATTTGATTTTCCAAGTTTCTCAAAGATGCAGTATGACTTTGAACAACTGCTTCATTCTTCACAATATAATCCTTAATCAAACCTTCAAAAGAGCTAAGTTGATCATTGTTGATACTTCTTTACTCTTGATTTTGTTGATAAAATCCAAGTGGGTAGCAAGTCTGTTCTGTCCACTAGGTGCTGCAGCAGGCTGATTCTGATTATTCCATGAAACGTTCGGGTGCTATCTCCATCCAGGGTTGTAAGTGTTTAAATATAGATTGTCCTGATTCTATCTATTGAAGCTGCCCATGTAGTTAACCGAAGCTGGATTACTAGGACAATTGTCAAATAAATGTGCTTCTCCACAATAAACACAAGACATATCATAAATTTGGTTGACAGTTGCTGGAGCAGTAATCATAGCCTTTACCATCTTTGTTAATGAAGTTACTTGGGCTGACAATATTGTCGAGGCATCTACATTATGAACTCATGTTGTTCCTCTTGCGACAGTTTGTTTGGTTGATGGCCACTGATAGTTATTGTTGGCTATCCTCTCTAAAATTTCTTAAGCCTCATTGTAAGACTTAGATAACAATGCCCCATTTGCTGAAGCGTCCACCATCAATCTAGCGCTTGGGTTGAGACCATTATAGAAAATTTCCAACTGTATGCAGTAAGGAATACCATGATGAGGACATCTCCTAAGTAACTCCTTAAATCTCTCCCATGCATCACACAAGCTCTCATCTTCAAGTTGATGGAAAGATGTGATCTCGTTCCTCAACTTTGCATTCTTGGTTGGCGGGAAGTATTTCATCAAAAATTTGTCAGCCAAATCATTCTATGTAGTGATAGAATCTGGTGGTAAAGAATTCAACCATGCTATTGTTCGATCTCTCAAAGAAAACGGGAAAAGTCTGAGTCTTAATGCTTCTTATGATGCTCCAGCAACCTTAAAAGCACTACTTACTTCCAAAAATAACTTAAGGTGTAGATGATGATATTCGGATGGCAAACCATTAAATTACTTTATTATTTGAAGCATCTGAAACATCACGGGTTTGAGTTCAAAATTGTCGGCTTGAACGTCGGGTCTAACTATTCCCGGATGTATGGCCTGAGGATTCAACACTGCCTAGTCTCGAATGGCTCTATCTCTATCGTTCGCCATGCGAATAATGTTGTTGTTCCCTGGTTGCCTTTGAACACATTGTCCATTCAGACATTCATGTACATTGACTAGTTGTATCTCCTCTCTACAGTTCAAGTTTCTCAAATCTTGAAATCATCTATTGCTACAGTAGCTTGTAATTCCCGATGCTCTCTTTTTAATCTCCTTCCAGTTCTTTCAATTTCTGGATCAAACTGGAATTCAATAGATTTATATTTGCACATGCAAGGGTTGCTAAATCACCTATGTCAACAAAATAAACAAATCAAAATAAAATTAAAAATTAGCATCGTTAAATTAATTTCACAAATCACAATGAACAATCAATCCCCGGCAACGGCGCCAAAAACTTATTGGTGTATAAATACTAATGCTATTGGTGTCAATGTGCAAGTGTACACAACAAGTAATAAAGTGATGAGTATTCAAGATCATCTTCACAAGGATTGATGTTATCAGATTTGCTACAACAATCTTAACAGTGCAGATTTTATGCTAAAATAAAATAAACAATTAATAAAACTAATTTACTAATTAAAATAAAAACACAATAAATAAATGCAACAAAGTAAACTATCATGTCAAGCTCAAGGATAAAACTAATTTTCTAATGGTTGGCTCGGTTACTGCAGTATTTGCTACAGCACTGGGTATAATCTTTATGTATCCTCAGCTGTCGCATGTTGGATATCTTATATCTATATGCAACCTAACGGTGATCAATTGTTATGCCAACATAAGATATATCATTACACGCTTAGGTTCTATTTACCATACAAGGTGAATCCTTATATGTAGTTCATCACTAATTTTAAATCAAGTATGGCTCTTTTTGGGACTCAAGTAAAACTCAATCTGGGAAACCCAATTTAAGATCAAGTATTGCTTTGATATGTTCCACTAAGATAGGCCCTTTTACTGCTCTCTCCTAACTTGTATTATTAAATGGGTGATCAACTGGAATAATGAATAAAAATAATACTATCAAAACAAACAGCTACAACAAACATACATCAACGCATATATTCAGTCAAAAAACCATCAAGATTGTTTATTACTCAACCACAAATAAATTCAGTTCATGGTTTGCAAAAGAAAAATAAAGAATAAAGTTTCAGCCATGAAACACATCCCCATAAATAAATAGAAAACACAAAAACAAGATAAGGATAAGAAGGATTGAGCTCCCAATTAATCTCTGCAATTTTTCCTCTTGTGTACCATTCAATCTCTCTCTTGAATCTTGTTTTTCTCGTTGGGTAACGGCTCCCCTTATTCCTTACGATATGTGCTTTTTTATAACTGAAAATTAGGGTAAACGGAAGCCTAGGGCGCGCAGAAGTCAGATTAGGAAACTATAGTCGCAATTCTGCATGTATCCCGCGCAGAATTTTCTCTGTCGTTGTTCCAGGATTGCTACAGCAACTGCACTGTTCCAGATTTTTTTCAACTCTTTTGTAGCCATGTTCTTTCCTTATTTTTGCAAGCCTATTGTATAGCATTCCTTCCATGAATTATAAGCTTCTAGAAACCTACAATTATGCGCATAATTTGAGCACAAATTACTTTAAATCGAGCAAAACTTATTAAGATTGACTACAATGATTATTTATGCAAAATGTAACAAAAATGCAATAAAAACACTTAATTTACTCTCTAAGTAGTATTGATTTAAGACTAAAAGTACCATGATAACTCTCATTTCATAGAGTTATCACTTATACATGCCATTACTTGCTCTAGAAAATATTTAGTTAGACATTTCAATGGATTTTATGTTAGGATTGCCAAGCACAAGGATAGGTCAAGGTTCTATATTGGTGGTGGTGGATAGATTTTCGAAGATGACACGTGTTATTGCTTCTAAAAAGACTGAAGATGCCACTTTAGTTGTGCATTTGTTCTTTTGAGGTATTGTGTTTGCATGGTGTTCCAAAGACTATCACTTTTGACAGATATGTGAAGTTCACCAATAAGTTTTAACGTTATCTCTAGGATACGTTTAACGCTTAATTCCAGTTTAGTAGTGCTTTTCATCTGCAACCAGACAGTCAAACAGAGGTTGTTGATAACTCTATGAAATGAGAGTTTTTATGGCACTTTTAGACTTAAATTAATATTACTTAGAGTAAATGATGTGTTTTCATTGCATTTTTGTTATATTTTGCATAATCATTTATCTTAGTTTATTCTTCGAAAAATTTGTTGGATTTAGAATAAATTGTGTGCTTAAATCATATGCATAATTGTAGGTGACCGAAAGCTCAAATTTCAAGGAAGGAATGCTATTGCAATAGGCTTGCAAAAGATGGAAAAGAACTTGGCTACAGAAAAATTGAAACAAATCTGGACCAGTGCAGTTGTTGTAGTCGTTGTTGTAGCAATCGTTGCTCTAGCAACCGTTGCCATTGCTGTAACAATCCTGTAACAACGAAAAAGAAAATTTTACAGAATATTGCGATCTGCAGTTTCCTAATCTGGAAGACACGTGACCAAGGCTTCCGTTTATCCTAATTTTCAACTATAAAAGGAGCACACATCATAAGGAAATGAGGGAGCTAGCTAAGAAATAGTCACAAAAGGGCCTATCTTAGTGGAACATATTAGAGCAATACTTGGTTTTAGATTGAGTTTTTTGGATTGAGTTTTATTTGAGTCCAAAAGAGCCATGCTTGATCTAAGATTAGTGATAAACTAGATATAGGGATTCACCTTGTAGGGTAATTAGAACCTAAGTGTGTAATGCTATGTGTTATGTTGGCATAAAGATAAAATCAATAGGAGTGAAGTAGTTGAGTGATTAAACTCTCTTAATGGTTTTGACTATTTCTTTTAATTCTAAGTTCAGTTGCTAAAGCATCTGCTATAGTATTGGGCAGAATTCTCATGTATCCTCAGCTGTCGCATATTGGATGTTTTATATCTGTATGCAACCTAATATTGACCAATTGTTATGCCAACATAAGATATAGCATTACGCATTTAGGTTCTATTTACCCTATAAAGTAAATCCCAACGTCTAGTTCATCGCTAATTTTAGATTAAGCATAACCCTTTTGGAATTAAGTAAACTCAACTTAGGAAACCCAATCTAAAACGAAGTATTATTCTAATATGTTCCACTAAAATAGGCCTTTTAGTGGCTCTTTCTTAGTTTGTATCATTAAATGGGTGATCATCTGAAATAATGAATAGAAAGCTTTACCAAAACAAAATGCTATAGCAAATATGCAACAACATATAAATTCAGTTAATTAAAATTGTCTATCACTCAACCACAAGTAAATTTAATTCATAGTTTGTAAAAAAAAAAAAAAGTAAGCAACAAAGTTTCAGCCATCAAATACATTTTCGTGATCAAAGAATAAATAAGAAAACAAGAAAAGAATAAGAAAGACTAAATTCTAATTGATTCCAACAAATTCTCCACTGATGCAGCCCTAATTCTTGCTCTTGAATTATGTTTTTCCTTTGATTCTTTTTGGTTTTTTATCTAGGTTGACAACTTCTCTTTTCTTTTGCGTGTGCGCCTCTTTTATAGCTCAAAATTAGGGTAAACAGAGGTTTAGGTAGCACATCTTCCAGATTAGGAAACTACAGATCGCAATCTGTTAATTGGTTTGCACGAGATTTTTTATATCAATGTTCTAGGATTACTAAAGCATCTGCACTGTTCCAGACTTGCTCTAATTCTTCTATAGCCATGTTCTTTTGTCCTTTTTGTAAGCCCATTGCCACAACATCCTTCCCATGAAATTTGAACTTCCGATTACCTACAATTGTGCATATGTTTTAAGCACACAAATATTTAAACTCAAAACAAACTTTATTAAACTTAAACTGAAATGGATGTTAATGCAAACTGTTATTAAAATGCACTAAAACACATCAATTACTCTCTAAGTAATCTTGATTTAAAACTAAAAGTATCATGATAACTCTCATTTCATAGAGTTATCAATAATATGGTAGAAAAGGATTTTTAGATCGATACTGAGGTTGAAGCTCACTTATAGGCTGCCAATGCTAAGTACAAGGCTAAGGCAAACAAATACTGACATAGGAAGGTGTTTTAATAGGGTGATTTGGTGATGGCGCATTTGTGGCATAGTTGTTTCCTTAGTATTCATGCCAAGTTGGAAAAGTGAAAGTACAATCCATTTCATATGGCACAAATAGATTAATGACAAAACTTATGTGCTTCAGCTACTGGACAATTGGAATATCCCTCACACTTTCAACGTGACTCATTTGTTCGCGTATCATTCAAATGATGAGGAGTTATATCAGACTAACTCGAGAATGAGGGGGTTTGATGTAGGATGATTGTGTATTACAGGTAGGATATCTTCCGAAGGCCATAACCTAGGCTACAGGTGTCTATTTTCAACATGTAATTGATGCAAAGAAAATTTAAGGTTCTAATATTCCATTGATTCTATAGAATATTAGTATAAAAGAATAAACTAAATTCACATTGATTCGAAAAAGAATTCTGCGAATTTAGGGGGTTAAGGCTCATTGATTTTGAAGAATATCGAGAATTAACTAAATTCAAATACTCATACAAAAGATTTGAAAATATTATTGAAAATCAAAATCTGCCTTTAAATGCTACAAGAGAGAGCTACTTATATTAGTAATACTTATCCTAAATAAAAGTCCTAAATCTTAGTTAATAAGGAAACTAATCCTAATATAATATAGACCCCTAAGCTTACGATGAGACGTATCAAATCCATAAAGCTTGCATTTGTTCTGCCCTGTGATCGAGCTAAAAAATTTCATTTCATTCCTAGAAGTTTTTTAATTTTAAGATTTTTTCCTATTTTTCCTGATTCTTCTAGGACTTTTATCTTTTCTTCTAGAACTCATATTTGAATGCCATTTGTTTTCTTTTCTTATTTTGATTAGGAAATTTTTATTATAAAATAATATTTTAAATCTACCTATTTTGGTAAATTTGTGATATTCAGAATTATTATATAAAGGAGTCTAAAACGCTAGTTTCATATTATTCCGAATTATTTAATAAACTTATTATTCAGAAACCTTTGTTTATTTTATCAACCTATTTCCAATGTTTTCGTTTCATCACTTATGCAACAGAACAACAAGCAAATGATAAATAAGACATCACACACACACACACACAACCCAGAAGAATCAGGAAGCTTCCCACACCAACCTTTAAGACTACTTCCTAGTCACTGTCGGCTACTTCAATTTATATATTTATTATATACGTTATAATCATTGGCATAAATTGTTATTGCTCACAAAGTAAAGGAACATACATATATATTTGGATGGACATTTTTCAATATAGGATTTTAAAGTGCGGGAAAGTTTGAGAAAATTTTAAAACTGTGTAGTTTTAAATCTTAATTTCATAATTCTATTAAACCTCACAATTTTAATGTTTTCCTAAATTTTTCCGTACTTTAAAATTCTGGACTGAAAAACTACTATGTGTGTGTGTGTGTGTGGATATATATATTAGAAATGTTCTAATTTAGGATCCTAAATTTTGTCAAAGTTCGGTAGTGAGCTTTCATAGCTTTATAAAAAAACGTTTACACTATTATGAAGCACCAAATCCATAAGAAAATTTGTGCCGGCATTTGTGTTGTGCAAATTTTAATGTACTCGCAAGCGCACGAATCCATTGTAGTATAGATTAATGGTGACGAGTGTCGATCCCACGAGAAGGTGAAATTTAATTGTGTTTAGAATTAATTTTGTAAATGGATGGTTGGATTTCTGGTGAAATTGATTTGGAATATTTTAAAACTTCGAATTAAAATGGCAAGAATAAATTCTAAAATCGGAATTGCAATGGCGAGAATAAATTGAAGAGAAATCTATTGAAATGACGTACTTGGGTATCTGGATCCGTATCAACATGCATCATGGGCTAAATAATCCGTATTAATGCCAGTTAAATCATGAGGGGGGAATTCACACCTCATGAACCACACTCTAATTAATATGGTGCTAAGGGCTTATCGTGCCAAATAATAATAACCTTGTACTAGAGGGCCGGTGAAACCAAGGCGGTACTAGACAAGATTAGTATTATTTGTCGATGAGAAGTCAAAACATCCACAAAAACTAGAGGGGAAGAGAAAATAAATTTACCAAATAAAGCCCATGACACATGTTGAGACTGCACCTTCAACCCAAGCTTGAAAGGAAATTAGCTACTCATAATTGAACTAGGGGTAAAATGGAAATTTAATAAAATATGAAGAAAATACAAGATGGAGAAGGAATTACAGAAAACATAGTCCAAAAATGGATTCAGAGATATCTAATTAGGGGGGGAGGCCCCCTTTTTATAGATACATGGAGTAAATCATGGCCATCGGATTAAAAACAGTTTGGACACTCAGGATTGCGCCACGTCATCAGTCAACAATACGCGGTTTGACCACGTGGATGAACAGTAACACGGTTTGACCCAGGTTGAACAGTAATGCCACATCATCGGTCAATGCCACATCATTAATCCATCTATGTGAAAAGTGTCGTGAACAGTAACGTAGACAGTATCGTGCATGTGAATAGTACCGTACATGTGAACATTACCATTTTTCCTTTTACAC
Organism: Citrus trifoliata; assembly: GCA_018350135.1. Taxonomy (NCBI): domain Eukaryota; kingdom Viridiplantae; phylum Streptophyta; class Magnoliopsida; order Sapindales; family Rutaceae; genus Citrus; species Citrus trifoliata. The sequence continues at coordinate 236,521 of VKKW01000249.1, read as the reverse complement.
TTCTCTTAAGGTTTTCAACCGTCCTGAGTTCAAAAGTGATGTCCGTTTTGCCATCTGATGTCTCGTTTATTGTGAAATGACTATGATGCCCCTAAAATACATAAAATACTTAATTACAATACAACGAACATAATTAAATGACAAGAAGGTTAAATACATTAAAGTAAGGGTGTTAGTAAAAGTTGAAGTATAAAATAACGATTTTCTCCTTTATAAATATACATTTTCTAATACTCAACAGTAGTGTATGAGAAAATCATACTTTATTGTGCTTCATGCAAGCATCTTGGCCATGTTGTTGAGACATGTTATGTCGCCAATCTAGGACTTCGTCCCTAACGGCCAAATGGGACCAGTTAGAAGAGCAGGGAAAAGGGTAAGGAAACAAGAGTTTCGCTTTCAGACACTCCACGACATACTCCCAGTCCAAACCCAGAGTGTTTGAGCTTTCACCTGCAAATCGTGGACACTAGGTCTCCGATCACCATGATTTCTCCTATGGAGAACTAAGCTGATGATACAGGAGCCATCGGCGTTCAGGATTATCGGGCATCTAAATGCTTTCGATCTTTATCGGATGATTTTGGCATGACGGTTGTGGGCTTCAATACCCACTCTACCTATATTCCTGCACAATTTGACGAGGATAATAGTGGGGATGGGCTTCAACATTTTAGGTATCTTGTGAACTACAATTTCATAACAACAAAGACGACAAGTTCTCCGGCCATGATGGTTCATTTCTGTCCGCACCTGAGGACACCGGGAGACATGATCTGAACCCTAACTTTAGTGTTACTCAGCAACATTCAAGGAAGGGCTTCAAATTACTCATTGGTTGCAAATATCGGAAACAAATTTCTGGCAGACTTTATTAGTAGCGGATCGACATTTGTATTTTAGATATTAGGCTTTGCCTTACTTGAAGGAGTTTCAGGATGTTCTATTTCTTTAACTTGGAGGTTTAGGTTCATGCCCCCTCTATATGTATTTTTTCATTTATCGTTTAATATTACAGGTATGGGGAAACTAATGGATTGAAACATTAAATAACATCAATTTAAGAATAAGAGCCTCAATTTTAAATTGTTAATGCCCAAAAATTAAAGGAATATATTTATCGAATTAAGATTATATATCTTCAATTTCTTTTAATTTACAGATAATTGTAGGCATTGAAAAATATTTTAAAGATATTATATGTAGATGACATGTTGGTAGAGGCCCTAACAAAGATCAAATCCAAGAATTGAAGGCTCAGTTGGCCAGAGAGTTGGAAATAAAGCAAACAAGATTCTAGGGATACAAATTTACCGAGATAGAAATAACAAGAAGATTTAGCTTTCTCATAATAATTACTTGAAGAAAATCCTGTGACACCTCAACATGCAAGATTGTAAGCCAATTTCTACTCCATTTCATGTTAATTTCAAGTTATCCTCAAGTATGTGTCTTAGCAATGAACCAGAGAGGAAAGAGATGTCTCTAACACCGTATGCATCAAAAGAGGGAGTAGTCGGTCGATACATGGCGAATCCTGATGGAGAGCATTGGAAAATTGTGAAGATGATTCTGAGATACATTAGAGGAACCTCAGATGTTGCATTATGTTACGGAGGATTAAAGTTTACTGTCAGGGGCTATAAGGATTCAGATTTTGCAGGAGACCTTAATAAAAATAAATCCACTACTAGCTATGTATTTACACTTGTAGGAGGAGTTGTAAACTGGGTTTCAAAACAGTAAACTATTTTGGCTTTATCCATAATGGAAGCAAAATACATAGCAGCGATATAAGCTTGCAAGGAATTTGTTTGGATGTAAAGGTTATTGAAGGAGCTTAGGCATAAACAAGAGAAATTTTTTGTATTTTGTTATAGTCAGAGTGCCTTACACATTACAAGAAATCCAACCTTTCATTCCAAGACGAAGCACATAGGAGTTCAATATCATTTTGCTCGAGAAGTAATGGAAGATAGAAATGTAGATTTACAGAAGATCCATACCAAGGAGAAACTAGCAGATGCTTTGACCAAATCAATCAATACTACTAAGTTTGTATGGAATGGATCCTCTTATGGCCTAGCAGAAATGTAAACAATATGATAATGGCGAAGCAGAAAGAATGGTGTGGAGATTGATTGGTTCTCAATCTAATCTTCAAGTGGGAGAATGTCAAAAGTGGTATGCGACCACCGCTCTTCTAGAAGGCAGTGCCCGTCATTGTGGAAGTAGGAGGTGTTGCCTCCTTTGACTATGAAAAAAGAAAAAGAAAAAGAAAAAGAGAAGCCACTGAATGAACAATGATGAACAATAGCCACTCCATGGCTCTAAATAGAGAGGTTCAAACCCTCATTTGATACATCCCCAAATTCCTCTTTAATTTTTAGAGAGAAGTAGAGAATTGTGTGGGAGTTTCAGAGTTTTAATACTCTTATGTGATTAATGATATTAGAGATTGGGTGCATTGGATTTATGGGTAGTGAGCTAAAAATATTACAATACTTATAATCATTATTTCACTAGTAAAGTTTTTATTCTTTTGTCTTTACCCGTGGTTGTAGGCTAAAAATCAAATCACATAAACTCTTGTGTTCTCTGTGTGCTCTTATTTTTTATTTTCTTCCAATTTCATTTTAGTTGTGACTGTACTTCGAACATCAATTTCCTAACATAATAAACATGATACAAACCAGAATATTTAAGATTATTATAATGATAATATTCTAGTGTAAAAAGAAACTCTTTGCAACTTCTATGTCGTGCTATAGCGCTGCCTTAGTACTTCTTAAAATTTTCTGCGTAGCAAACTCACTTCCCTGTATTTTTATTTGATTTGTGTAAGGTCCATAGATGAGAAAGAAAATATGATAACAGAAGCACCAATTATGTTGACATTTGTTGAGTTCGTATGATGTGTATTCGTTTTGTTTATTATTATATTGTGAAATACTCATTTCAATCGTGAGAAAAAATAAATAAATAAATCAAGAGCCCTAAAATGGATAAGACAACGAATTAGGATTTAATGTTGGATGACTTTCTTAAGTGAGTGTCAGGAGAATTATTATTTTATTTTTTCCTCAACAGTAATTTTCTTTAATGATTATTTAGGAATGTAATTTTTATTAAAATAATGCATGTAAAAAGCATCTTTATGGTATTATCAAATTTCCTATCGGTAAGAAAACTACAAAAGACATGGAGGTCATTCTCTATACAATTATTCTCCAAGAAAGAAACTCTAAACTAAGGATAATAACAAATTAGAACTAGCTGATTACTAATTTGAAAACTTTAAGCAAGGATGCGAAATTAGTTGATAAGTTTTGAGAAGTTGTTGAAACGATTGTGAAATAAATTTCCAATGATTGATGATTACGTTTTCAGAATAAGATGATTAAGAATTGCAGAACTAGCTGATTACTAATTTGAAAACTTAAAGCAAGGATGCGAAATTAGTTGATAAGTTTTGAGAAGTTGTTGAAACGATTGTGAAATAAATTTCCAATGATTAATGATTACGTTTTCAGAATAAGATGATTAAGAATTGCAGAACTAGCTGATTACTAATTTGAAAACTTTAAGCCAGGATGCGAAATTAGTTGATAAGTATTGAGTAGTTGTTGAAACGATTGTGAAATAAATTTCCAATGATTAATGATTACGTTTTCAGAATAAGATGATTAAGAATTGCAGAATTGGGCAACTACATATGACAATACCGGCATAAGCCTAGATCAAAATTCGATAATTGATTAATTTGCATCCCATTATTGATTACACAGTGTAAATTTATAATTTTAAAGTTTAGTCGCCTTCGGCTTATCAACATGATCTTCAGCCATCATCACTGTTTGTTAACTATTTTGTTAAATAATGGGAAGTTACAAAATTGTGTCTCTCCATCATCTGAACATTATTTGTTAATAATTAGGTAGATAATCTATTAATTAATGGATTGAAACGTTAAATAACTTCAATTTAAAAATAGAAACTTCAATTTTAAACTGTTTTGCAAATTAAAGGAATATATTTATTGAGTCGTAGATCATATCTCATCAATTTTATTTTAATTTACAAATAATTGTAGGCATTGAAAAACGTTTCAGAAAAATACCAAAATTTCCAAAATAAAATAATAACATTTTGAAAGCAAAGAGTCTATTTTTGATAGATTATTGTAAAGATTTTATTTTTCCATGTTAAAGATATTTTTTTGATAGAATCCATGCAAATAAAAACTCAAAGCGGTACTAATAATAAATGACAATTCTCATTAAAATTTCTTTTCACATTTACATAAAGTTACATATGAGGTTCAAATCAAAATCAATTTCAAGAAGAATAAAGCAGTACTGAGAACCTATTTTTTGAAAACCACCTAGACATTTTATATGGATTTAGATCCAAATCAGACAATTATTAATTCATAAAATATGTGGATCCTTATTGGAAAATATGAATTTAAAAAAAATTTATTATCTTTTAAATTTCTCGAATTTTTAATTTAGCACGTTGCTTCTAAGTTGAGACACAAAAATTGTTATTTAATCGAGATTGCCAATTTATTAAGATTCTACTCTATATATTTCACCAGACTGACTGGGTTTTCGCTTAGAGATATCTAAACTATTTTTGGTTAATTTTAAAATGTAAAGAAAATAACTTTAACCAATTATTTTTCTTAAATATAAAATAATAAAAAAATTATCAATTAAGTCCCTAAAAAGTTTCAAGGCTAATTTTTCGTTTAGAGATTGGTAGAGATACATCCACCCCACTATTTGTACAATGTCAATGTTACACCCAGAATAAAAAATTTCTTCATTGTTTGTATTTAATGAATTGTACAAATAGGGAGGAAAGTGAAGAGACTTAGAACTGATAATGGGTTAGAATACTACTGCAATGAATTTAATGAATTCTGTATAAATCTTGGCATTGTAAGGCACAAGACAGTAAGGAATACACCACAACAAAATGGCCTTTTTGAAAGGATGAATAAGACCTTGGTTGAGAAGGTCAAATGCATGTTGTTGAGCTCAAATCTCTCCAAGCATTTTTGGGCTGAAGCTGTTGTTACTGCTGCATATCTCATTAACAGAAGTCCATCATCAGCTTTAGAGTTTAAAACACCACAGGAAGCCTGGTCTGGGAAACTACCTGATCTCAGTATTCTAAAAGTCGTTGGTTGCCCTGCCTATGCACACATTAGTCAGGGGAAGCTGGAACCAAGGGCTGTGAAAGGTTATTTTATAGGTTACCCTGAGGGCATTAAAGGGTATAAAATATGGAGTATTAATGGGAAACCCACCAGGACTTTTATTAGCAGAGATGTATTTGATGAGGAAGCACTGACACAGTCAAGGGTTGAAACTAAAATCACTAATCCAAGTTCAGAAGAGAAGGAAGTTGTTGAGCTGGAGGTGGAGTCACCAAAAGAAGCAAAACAACATGCAAAACAAACACATTCAGAACTAGAAGGATACCAACTGGCAAGAGATAGAGTGAGAAGAACCATTAAAATGCCTGAAAGATATGAAGTTGCAGATCTTATATCCTATGCTTTGGTGGTAACTGAAAATGAAACAAGTGAAGAACCAGCAACCTTCAAGCAAGCTATGAGAAGCAAGGATAAACAAATATGGGTGTCTACCATGGAAGAAGAAATGACCTCTCTAAATAAGAATAAAATCTGGACTCTAGTAAAGAAACCAGTTGACCAGAAACTAGTAGGCTGAACCAACCAAGTACAAGGCCAAACTTGTAGTAAACGGGTTCACCTAGAGAAAAGGAGTGGATTTTAATGAAGTGTTCTCACATGTGGTCAAACACAGCTCAATAAGATTCTTACTGTCAATTGCAGCATACAATGACTTGGAATTGGATCAAATGGACGTGAAGACTGTTTTTCTACATAGAGATCTCAATGAGAAGATATTAATGGAACAACCAGAGGGGTTTGTTGAAGCTGGATCAGAAGACATGGCTTGTTTGCTGAATAAAAGCCTATATGGATTGAAGCAGTCACCTAGGCAATGGTATTTGAAATTTGATGAGTTTATGATTACACATGGCTACAACAGAAGTAAATATGATTGTTATGTATATTTCAAGACTCTACCATCTGGAAATTTCATCTATCTTCTACTCTATGTGGATGACATGCTCTAGGCATGTAAACAAAGAGAAGAGCTGGAGTGGCTTAAAGATGAACTGAGCTCTGAGTTCGAGATGAAGGACCAAGGTGCTGCCACCAAAATTTTGGGAAAGCACATAATCAGAGATAGGGATTCTACGACTCTATTTCTATCTCAGACAGGATATGTGGAGAAGGTTCTCAGTAGATTTGGAAGGAGAGACTCTAAACTAGTTTTAATACTTCTGGGTGCTTAATTCAAACTCTCAAAACAGGAAGAGCCAGTGGAAAATGCAGAGGTTGAACACATGAAGAAAATACCATACTCAAGTGTGGTAGGTTGTGTTATGTATGCCATAGTCTGCACCAGACCTGATTTGGCCTAGGTTCATGTCAAATCCAAGAAAACATCATTAACATGCAGCTAAATGGATGTTGAGGTATCTAAAGGGTATTGTTGGTCATGGTATAGTATTTAGAAAAGTTAAAAAGAGCTCAGATCAAGTTCAAGGATATGTTGATTCAGGCTTCGCAAGTGATCTGGATGAAAGGAGATCAATCAATGGATATGTTTACACCTTGTGTGGTGGAGCAGTCAGCTGGAAGGCCTCTTTACAGTCAGTAGTTGCTTTGTCAACTACTGAGGCAGAGTACATAGTAGTCTCAGAAGTAGTGAAAGAAGCAATCTGGTTAAAAGGGTTAGTTACAGAGTTAGGACTTGAGCAAGGATCAGTCAATATCAGCTGTGACAGCTCTAGTGTCATTCGGTTAAGCAAAAAGCCCAAAATACCATGAGAGGACAAAACATGTGGATATAAGGTTACATTTCATTAGAGATGAAATTGCTCAAGAAGTAGTAAATGTAATTAAGATTGTATCAGAGTGTAACCCTGCAAATATGCTTACGAAGCCTCTGCCATCAATCAACTTCAAAGTTGCTTTGAATTTGATTGGCGTGGTTAGTCTATAGGTCAAGTTGCAGTGGTTAATTCAGTGACTGGAATAAGCTTTAACAGAATAAAACTAGGTGGAGATTTGTGAAGCCTAGAAGTAGCTATATTTTGTTAACGTGAGTGAGGTGGCATGCTGACCTGGCATGAGCTCTTTTGGTTGTTAAAGCTGTTAGTTAAGAATAACATCTCATTCTCTTCTTTTGTAAATGAGAGGATATAAAAGGGATTAAAAGGGCAGCAAAGAAGTGGGTTGATTTACGAAGTTGTGAGATCCTTTGTGAGAGAGATAAATAGAGCTTGTATGAGGAGTTGATATCGCTGTAATCTCATAATGTTTTGTAAACAATCACATTCTAATAAAGCTTTAGAGCAATGTCGTTTCAACCGTGGATGTAGGCTTCTTGTGGCCGAACCACGTTACATCTTCTTGTTATTTTCTTTTAGTTCTTGGTGATTAAAATTGCATAGATTGATCTTTGTGTTTTGTTTCGTCTGGTTATATGCTTTGATTCTCTTAAAGAAGCTTGAAAGTATTAGGTTAGTTCTTAACAAAAACCAAGTATTGTCTTAATGAGATCCACTAAGTTAGACCTTTTTAACGCTCTTTCTAAGCTAGTATCCCTAAATGGGTGGTCAGCCGAAATAGAGAATTAAATTAAGTGCAATTAAGCCAAAATCCTATAGCAAACACAGAGCAACACACTTATATCAACCAATCATCCATTAAGATAGTTTATTGTTAGAATGCAATTTATACACTAGTTTTGCATTGTTTACATCCCTTAATTTCGATGTTTTGCACTTAATAATAGTGGTTTACTTGTGTTTTATTTTTGTAGATGCAATTATATTGATTGGTGCTAAAATTGAGTTATAAGATGATTTTTGAGGATGATTGTTTTCTTGGAGAAATTATGTGCTTCAGAAGAACTTTGTTGATAAGGCGTGGGCGGGTGCTGTCAACTACGGACCTGCAATTTTTAATTCAATGCTTTTTTTTCTTTTTGGCTATTTTTTTAATTACAAATTTAATATTTTAGATATTAGTATTTTATTTTAAAAATAACTCTAGAGGAGAAGAGTATTTAAGGGAGAAATCTATTGTGAAAAGGGGAGATTTGAGGAAAAAGAAAGAAACCTTAGATCTAAATTTTTCTCTTCTCTCTACATACATCTTTCTCGCTTCTTATCCTTCTTACCTTTCCTTTTATATATCACTCATATTTTCTAATCATTCTACACTACTATTGATGGTTGATTCATTTGAAGAGTGTACATGATTTGATGGAAAATTATCAACTTTGTGAGGATTTGAGCCTATGAGCAACCACTTTACTCTAATTATTTTTGTTATGTGAATATCAATCTTATTTTGTTTATTCTAGAACTTGCTTGGTTATGCATGTGGAAGCCGCATTACGAGATTTTATACATTAAAATGATAAGGGCAAATCACTTTCCATTTTTCTTTTTTCGTATTTTTCTTCTTTTTCTCCACCCGAAGACTTTTATTTGTTATCTTTATTTGAGCCTTAACCATTACCCATCTACTTATCCATTTTCCTTCTTTTTGAGCCTCAATTTAAGGAGATTTTTGGACTCATTGTTTGGATATATTTTGTTGCTCTTGCTACATTGAATTAAAGTTTCTCAATTAGATCAACAAGCATTATGCTTGAATTAAATTGTGTAAGGTTCATTTCTTTTGTTTGATTCATAAAAAAATGAAAAAAAATGAAACAACAAAAAAAAGAAGATTTTTTTTTTTTACGTTCTTGGCGACTTGAGTAGAAATAAGCGTTTTGATATCATAAGGTTCATTCAATGAGTTCATTCTTCTCATTTTGATCTATTTTTCTTTCATAGTCCTTTCTTTTTCATTTAACCCCGTTACAACCTTTTTAAGACCCTTAGATTTTTGCATTTAATTCATGTTTTGTGGATTGAGATGTGATATATAAGCAAGCTTATGGAAATAGCATTCTTTGATTTGATTTGAGTGCATAAATGATACCCTAAACACTTTGAGTGCATGGAGTGAAGTCAATGAGAGGGCTATTCTTCTCATTTTGATCTCTTTTTCTTTCATAGACCTTTCTTTTTCATTTAACCCATTTAACCCGGTTACAACCTTTTTAAGACCCTTAGATTTTTGCATTTAATTCATGTTTTGTGGATTGCGATTTGATATATAAGAAAGGTTATGGTAATAGCATTCTTTGATTTGATTTGAGTGCATAAATGACACCCTAAACATTTTGAGTGCATGGAGTGAAGTCAATGAAAGTGCTATTAAATCTTGTTGCACTTGAATTTCGAATGGATCTTTTTGGTGGTTGAATGTTTTTCTTTTATATTAGCTTACGAGATCCTATGCTTTAAAATCCTTATCTCTTGAATGTTGATCGACTTAAATTCTTGAGGTATGCTTGCTTGAGATTGTTTTTGGATGAGTTGAGATGAGAATTGAGTGGAGATTTGGGATTGATCTTGAGTTATATGCTTGAGGACAAGCATTATCTTGGTATGGGGGAATTTGTTAGAGTGCAATTTATGCACTAGTTTTGCATTGTTTACTTCCCTTAATATCGATGTTTTGCACTTAGTAATAGTGATTTACTTGTGTTTTATTTTTGTAGGTACAATTCTATTGATTGGTGCTAAAATTGAGCTACAAGATGATGTTTGAGGATGATTGTTTTCTTGGAGAAATTATAAGATTCAGAAGAACTTTGTTGATAAGACGTGGGCGCGTGCTGTCAACTTCAGACCTGTAGTTTTTAATTTAACGTATTTTGTCTTTTTGATTTTTTTGTAATTACAAATTTAATAATTTAGATATTAGCATTTTATTTTAAAAATAAATTTGGAGGAGAAGAGAGAGAAGAATTTTTACGGGATAAATCTATTGTGAAAAGGAGAGATTTGAGGAAAAAGAAAGAAACTTTAGATCTAAATTTTTCTCTTCTCTCGATGAAGAACTAAACATATTATTCTGGTTGAAGGTGATGGTTGTCGAAACCAACAAAAATAACTTCTTACTCCAAATAAATTGTATATAGTGATTGAGCAGGGTCGTGTCCACAGAGATCGGTAATTATTTAAATCCTTTTGAAACGTAAAACATAAAATGGGGGAATTGTTGACAATAATAAAAATCAAATTAAAATAACAAGAATGCAAATTAAAGTTGTAATTCAAATTGGAGAAAGCTCTGGTTGAAGGAATTAACTCAGCTTGATTTGACTACTGATCATTGATTCAAATATAAATTATTATTACTCATGAATAGACCGGTTATAACTACTGAGACCCTCTAATAGCCAATCTCTCCTTAACTAGTCGATAACCAAGGTACGACCGTTGGTTATTTCCCTAATCAATAGACAACCCTAGATACGATTATAGGATTTAATCAATTGACAGCCTGAAAAACCAAAGAGACTCAAATCCTAATCAACACATATGATGATTCATTTAAATTAGATTGTTTATTCTCACAACACAACTCTCTGCTATGTTATTTGTCACAAACATTAAATTCTTCATACGATAAATCCTTTAATTGACAATAGATTAAATTGATAATTAAATAGTGGCCAATTACCTAATTAACAAACATAATCATGAAAATAATTCAGAGAATAAACAAATACCCAAAAAGTAATAAAACAATTAAAGCACAAGAAAGATCTCACAGTAGTGATGAATCAAAGCTTCATTATCCTTCAACCAGAAAAATAAGTTTAGTTCTTCATAGAGAGAAGAGAAAAATTAGATCTAGGGTTTCTTTCTTTTTCTCCAATCCAAATCCTTCTCTTTCACAATAGATTCCTCCTTAAATACTCTCTCTCTCTTCTCTTTTAGAGTTCTATTTAAAATAAAATACTAATATCTTAAATATTAAATTCGTAATTATAAAAATAGCCAAAAATACAAAACACGTTAAACTAAAAACTACAGGTTCGCAGTTGACAGCACGCGTCCACGCCTTATCAATAAAGTTCTTCTGCCGCTCATAATTTCTCCAAGAGAACAACCATCCTTAAACATCATCTTGTACTTCAATTTTATCACTAATCAATAGAATTGCACCTATAAAAGTAAAACACAAGTAAATCATTATTATTAAGTGCAAAACATCGATATTAAGGGAAGTAAACAATGCAAAACTAATGCATAAATTGCACTCTAACAAATTCCCCCACACCAAGATGATGCTTGTCCTCAAGCATATAACTCAAGATTAATTCCAAATCTCCACTCAATTCTCATCTCAACTCATCCAAAAACAATTTTAAGCAAGCATACCTCAAGAAATTAAGTCGATCAACATTCGAGAGACAAGAATTCTAAAGCATAGAATTTCATAAGATAGAATAAGAACATTCAACCACCAAGAAGATCCATTCAAAATTCAAGTGCAACAAGATTTAATAGCCCTCTCAATAACTTCGCTCCATGCACTCAAAGTGTTTAGGATATCATTTATCCACTCAAATCAAATCAAAGAAGGCTATTACTATAAGCTTGCTCATATATCACATCTCAATCCACAAAACATGAATAAAATGCAAACATCTAAGGGTCTTAAAAGGGTTGTGATGGGGTTAAATAGGTTGAATGAAAAAGAAAGGTTTACGAAAGAAAAAGAGATCAAAATGAGAAGAATGAACTCATTGAATGAACTTATGATATCAAAATGCTTATTTCTACTCAAGTCACCAAGAATGTAAAATTTTTTTTTTCGATTTTTCTTTTTCTTTTTCTTTCTTTTTTTTTTCTCTTCTTTTTTTTGTTTTTTTTATTTTTTTGAATCAAACAAAATAAACGAACCTTGCACAATTTTATTCAAGCATAATGCTTGTTGATCTAATTGAGAAACTTTAATACAAGGTAGAAAAAGTAACAAAATATATCCACACAATGAGTCCAAAAATCTCCTTAAATTGAGACTCAAAAAGAAGGAAAATGGTTAAGTCAACGGAGAGAATTATATGGGTAATGGTTAAGGCTCAAACAAAGGTAGCAAATAAAGGTCTTCGGGTAGAGAGAAAAAAAAATGCGAGAATAAAAAAATGGAATATGGTTTGCCCTTATCATTTTAATGCATAAAATCCCGTAATGTGGCTTCAACATGCATAACAAAGTAAGTTCTAGAATAAACAAACTAAGATTAATATTCACATAACAAAAATATTTGAGCAAAGTGGTTGCTCATAGGCTTAAATCCTCACAAAGTTGGTAAATTTGCCATCAAATCATGTACACTCTTCAAATGAATCAACCATCAATAGTGGTGTAGAATGAGAAGAAGGTATGAGTGAGCTATAAAAGGAAAGGTAAAAAAAAAATGTGAGTGATGAAAGAGTATGATAGAAAGAAAAAAAATAGACGTAAAGAATTTAAGATAAATGGGAAAAGAGTAGTGAGAGAGAAAGGAAAAGAAAATTAATAATATATAATGCATACTAACTCCAAAAACATTTAAGGATGATTAGAGTGAAAATAGATGAGTAGAGTGAAAATAAATCATTCCAGGCATCAATAATGTAAAAATCTCTCCCCCACACCAAGAACTTACATTGTCCCCAATGTAAGATAATCAAAGCTCACATAAAAATTAAAGCGTAAGGATAAAAGATTAAGGGCAAAAAGAAACTTCCCTGAATTGTGAGCTTTGATCCACATAACGTCTATAGGTTTGGCAGAAATGGTGGGGTAAATCCCACACTCTCGAAGTATGCGACCAAATTCTGCTCCATCTTGTTCAGCTTGTGCTCCATTTTCTCTAACTGAATGCTCAAAGGTGGTGCGGATGTAGAATGAATAGTTGGCGGGGTAGCAGTGTCGTCGTCAAACTCATCATCAGAGGTAGCACTACTCCTAGCATAAAGCTTCTTCAGAGGTTGAGTGGGTCCTGGTTCAGTAAACTGAAATCTCCCCTCCTTAAATTCAACCACACATGTTCTTTCAAACATAGACATATCCAAAAATTCCTTTTTGCAAGTAGGATGCAAACCATTATTGTCAGGATCAAGCACACATAGGTTTATAACTAACAGAGTAATGTATGGACCAAGAAATAAAGTCCTATACCGTTTAAGCACACTTTGAAATTGATCCGCTAACCAAGAACCTAAATTAGGCCTCACATCATTTAACATGCACCAGATAAAATAAAATTCAATTTTAGAGAAAATTCTTGAGTGATCTTTCTTGCCTAAAAAATTATATGCTAAGAATCGATACACACATTTCAAAACAGGATCACGTAAGAAAGAACTCTTTGATTTACTCGGGTCATAGGCATTGTGATCAACAGATAAATTACGCCAAAGACCATAAGGCTCAAAATTTTCGCTAAGGTCACAAGTTGTTCCTAAATATTCATCACTAGTAGAATAATCATCATCAATGAATCTTAAAGCTAGGTTAAAATCCGTGATAGAGTGTGAAAAATTCCGTCCCATTAACCTAAACTTAATGACATCCGGGGTATGCAAAGTAAAATCATTCGGCATAATAAATTGAAAAGTAGCATAAAACTCCCTAATCAACTCAACATAACCCACACAATCAACATCGACAAACTTACACAACCCAATCTTATCTATCAAAGAATCAACATTATCCTTAACATTCAATTTTTCAAGAGTCGAGTAATGAATATACTTAGCTGGAAGTATTTTGCGCGTGGAACCGTAGTGGGAGCGGCAATCTTAGATTTCTTTGCAACGAGTGTCTTTTTCGATGACTTGGAAGTAGATGCGTTCCTCTTCGGCATTACTACAATAATTTCACTCATGGATTTCGATTTACCCGGCTGGAATACAGGGCTTAGGCTGGTTGTGTAGCGTTGCTGCTAGGCTGGAGCTTGTTGTGCGGCTTGGGACTGGTTGCGTGTGGGATGCTGGTATGTGGCTGTGTTGCGCGCGTGGGGTTGCGTTGCGCGCTGCTGCTGCTACATGTCTGTGTTGCGCGCGAGCTGGTTCGCGCTGCGGGGCTGTGCTGCTCGGCTACGTTGCACGCACGGGACTAATGCACTGCACGATGGTGCTGGCTGGATTGATTTAGGCTGCGGGCACCTGGAGCTGATACGTTGGGGCTGATTGCGTGCTGCTGCGTTGCGCGCGGCTGGAGCTGAGAATCTGCGTTGCGGGGGCTGCACGCGCGGGACTGATGCTGATGGCTGGGGCTTGCTGCGTTGCTCGCGGCTGCTTTTGCAGGTGGGACTGATGCGGCTGCTGCTGGTGAAAACGAAAATCAACAGTGAATATTTTTTTTTTGAATTAGGGATTTGTGAATAGTGATTTGGGTTTTTTGTTTTTTTTAAAAATAAATAAATAATATATATATATATATATATATATATATATATATATAAGAAATAAAAGAACGAAAAATAAAAAAAAATTTCTTATTCTTTTTTTTTTTACAGTAATGAATCACTTGAGACACTAAAAATTTCAGAAGTACTTTTCTAATAAGCACGTGGGCACGCCTTAAAACCAATTTACTTTAAAAATCACAGAAGTACTTATTAGTTAAGACGTGAGCACGAGTTATCAAAAATTTTCTTCTGACCAAAATAAGTAAACACATTATTTAAAAAAAATCTGAATCAAAATTAAAAGAAAATATAACAAAAACCAAAATAAATAAATCATTTGGGTTGCCTCCCATAAAGCACCTTTGTTTTATGTTTTTGGCTAGACACATTTATGCATCAATCTCTATAATTGGGACTCTCGAGAGCCACATCCTCCACAATATTCACCGAAAAACCTTCATAAAAAGGTTTTAAGCGATGACCGTTAACCTTAAAAACTTTATCCGAGGTCGGACTCCGAATCTCAACTGCACCATGAGGAAACACATTAGTAACAATAAAATGTCCAACCCAGTAAGAACGTAATTTACCCGGAAAAAGTTTAAGTTTAGAATGAAAAGAAGAACTTTTTGACCAACAGAGAACTCCTTTCTCAAAATCATTCTATCATGAAATGTCTTCGTCTTTTCCTTGTAAAAAACTTCCTTCACTATAGGGTTAATAACATCCACAAAAAAATACCGAATGTTCCTCACTAGGATATTTCATGGCATCATTCATATCGAATTCTATAACCTCTCCATCAAACTCCAAAGTGAGAGTCCCTTTATGTATATCCATTTTAGTCCTAGCAGTCTTAAGAAAAGGTCTTCCTAGCAAAATTGGGACAGAATTAGAGGAGTTATCATCTTCCATATCAAGTACATAAAAATCAGCAGGAAAAACCAACTCATTAACTTGTACTAAGACATCCTCTAATACCCCATTAGGATATGCATTAGACCTATTAGCTAGTTGAATTATCACGCCAGTTTCTTTTAATGCACCAATATTCAAAGACGAATAAATAGAACGAGGCATTACATTAATAGAAGCTCCTAGATCTAACATAGCCTTTTCAACTCTAACACTACCAATTTTACAAGGGATAGTAAACATACCTGGATCCTTGCACTTAAGAGGTAGTTTCTTTTGCAGAACTGCTGAAACATTCTCCCTCATGTGAACTTTTTCATCTCCTCTTAATTTTCTCTTAGAGGTGCACAGTTCCTTAAGTACTTTAGCATATCGAGGTATTTGTTTTATAGCATCTAATAAAGGAATATTTACCTCAACCTTGCGAAATGCCTCAAGGATGTCTTTCTCTTATTCCTCCTTCTTGGATTTTGCAAACCGGCTTGGAAAAGGAGGAGGTATCACAATAGGTAGGGGTTTCACTTTGGTGGGTTGCGCATCTTGAGATTTAGGCATCAATTCATTCTTCTCAAGCTCATCTTCTACATGTTTTGTCACTTTCTTACTAGACTCTTGCAACTCCTTCCCACTTCTAAGGACGACAGCACTAACGTTTTGCTTTGGATTCACCTCAGATTGTGAAGGCAATCTCCCTAATACTTGAGACTCCAGACGGCTCACTGTAGTCGCTAATTGAATCATTTGGTTCTCTAAGTTCTGAATGCTTGCTGTAGTTGCCTGCTGAAATTGTTGAGTGTTAGTCACAAGCGATTTAACAATTTCTTCAAGAGATATACCTAACTTGGAGTTTGACTGTGGAGGTGTTGGTTGTCTTGGTGGATACTGTTGTGGGAATCCTGATTGCCTAACTCCATAGCTGAAGTTGGGATGATCCTTCCATCCCGGATTGTATGTTTGTGCATAAGGATCATACCTCCTCTGAGGCATGCCTGGAAATCCTCCAACTGCATTGGCTTATTCAACGGGTTCTTCTTGAAGTATAAGACACATATCGGTTGAATGACTCATATTGTAACAAATGCCACAAGTCTTCACCTGTTGCACATTACCTACAACAAACTTTTCCACAAGAGAAGTTAGTTTATCTAAACGTTGTTCAACAGAAGAAATATTTACCTCATTCACCTTCCTTGAAGTGAGATCTTGTCTGCTGCCAAATTGTTGTGCATTGACAGCCATATTTGATATCAACTCCCTTGCTTGAGTAGGGGTCTTGTTCACCAACACACATCCACTAGCAGCATCTATCATACTCCTATCCATCAATGACAGTCCTTCGTAAAAATATTAAATAAGAAGTTTATTAGAAATCTGATGTTGAGGACAGCTGGCACACAATTGTTTGAATCGCTCCCAATACTCATAAAAAGGATTAAATAAATGACACCAATCCCCGGCAACGGAGCCAAAATTTGATGGTTGTCGAAGCCAACAAAAATAAATTCTTACTCCAAATAAATTGGATATAGTGATTGAGCAGGGTCGTGTCCACAGAGATCGGTAATTATTTAAATCATTTTGAAACGTAAAACATAAAATGGGGGAATTGTTGACAATAATAAAAATCAAATTAAAATAATAAGAATGCAAATTAAAGTTGTAATTCAAATTGGAGAAAGCTC
The DNA here is from genome assembly GCA_018350135.1 of Citrus trifoliata. Classification (NCBI taxonomy): domain Eukaryota; kingdom Viridiplantae; phylum Streptophyta; class Magnoliopsida; order Sapindales; family Rutaceae; genus Citrus; species Citrus trifoliata. The sequence goes on along the minus strand of VKKW01000249.1, from coordinate 219,496 downwards.
TGGTTGAAGGAATTAACTCAGCTTGATTCGACTACTGATCATTGATTCAAATATAAATTATTATTACTCATGAATAGACCGGTTATAACTACTGAGACCCTCTAATAGCCAATCTCTCCTTAACTAGTCGATAACCAAGGTACGACCGTTGGTTATTTCCCTAATCAATAGACAACCCTAAATATGATCATAGGATTTAATCAATTGACAGCCTGAAAAACCAGAGAGACCCAAATCCTAATCAACACATATGATGATTCATTTAAATTATATTGTTTATTCTCACAACACAACTCTCTGCTATGTTATTTGTCACAAACATTAAATTCTTCATACGATGAATCCTTTAATTGGCAATAGATTAAGTTGATAATTAAATATGGCCAATTACCTAATTAACAAATATAATCATGAAAATAATTCAGAGAATAAACAAATACCCAAAAAGCAATAAAACAATTAAAGCACAAGAAAGATCTCACAGTAGTAATGAATCAAACCTTCATTATCCTTCAACCAGAAAAATAAGTTTAGTTCTTCATAGAGAGAAGAGAAAAATTAAATCTAGGGTTTCTTTCTTTTTCTCCAATCCAAATCCTCCTCTTTCACAATAGATTCCTCCTTAAATACTCTCTCTCTCTTCTCTTTTAGAGTTCTATTTAAAATAAAATACTAATATCTTAAATATTAAATTCGTAATTACAAAAATAGCTAAAAATACAAAACACGTTAAACTAAAAACTGCAAGTTCGCAGTTGACAGCACGCGCCCACGCCTTATCAACAAAGTTCTTCTGTCGCTCATAATTTCTCCAAGAGAACAATCATCCTTAAACATCATCTTGTACCTCAATTTTATCACCAATCAATAGAATTGCACCTATAAAAGTAAAACACAAGTAAATTGTTATTATTAAGTGCAAAACATTGATATTAAGGGAAGTAAACAATGCAAAACTAGTGCATAAATTGCACTCTAACAGAAGGTTAATGAAGTTTTGATTCATCACTACTGTGAGATCTTTCTTATGCTTTAATTGTTTTATTGCTTTTTGAGTATTTGTTTATTCTCTGAATTATTGTCATGATTATGTTTGTTAATTAGATAATTGGCCACTATTTAATTATCAACTTAATCTATTGTCAATTAAAGGATTCATCATATGAAGATTTTAATATTTGTGACAAATAGCATAGCAGTGCGTTGTGTTATGAGAATAAACAATCTAATTTAAATGAACCATCGTATGCGTTTGTTGATTAGGATTTGCGTTTCTCTAATTTTTCAGGTTGTCAATTGATTAAATCATATGATTGTATTTAGGGTTGTCTAATGATTAGGGAAATAACCAACGGACATACCTTAGTTATCGACTAGTTAAGGAGAGATTGGCTATTAGAGGGTCTCAGTAGCTATAACCGGTCTATTCATAAGTAGTAATAATTTATATTTGAATCAATGATCAGTAGTCGAATCAAGCTGAGTTAATTCCTTCAACCAGAGCTTTCCCTAATTTGAATTACAATTTTAATTTGCGTTCTTGTTATTTTAATTGGATTTTTATTATTGTCAACAATTCCCTCATTTTGCATTTTGTATTTTAAAAGGATTTAAATAATTACCGATCTCTGTGGACAGGACCATGTTCAATCACTATACACAGTTTATTAAGAGTAGTTATTTATTTTTGCTGGCTTCAACAACCAACATTTATCACTCAACTACAATCAAATTCAATTCATGATTAGCGATAGAAAAATAAATAAAAGAGTTTCAGCCATCAAATACATCCACATGAATAAATAGAAAACAAGAATAGAATAAGAAGAAATGATTTCCAATTGATCTCTGCAATTTCTCATGTTTTTCAACCTTCATCTCTCTCTTGATATATGTTTTCTTGTGTTTTTCTTTTTAGTTTTTCCCTTGGTTGACAACTCTTCCTTTTTCTTTGTGTGTGTGCTCCTTTTATAGCTTATAATTAGGGCAATTTTCTAAGTATGTCTTGCAAAACCTTCTTTGTCAATGCTCCAGGACTGCTATAACAACAACTACTGCATGTTACGTAAAATTTAAACTTCTGATCACCTGCAATGATGCATATGATCTAAGCACAAATTAATTTAAAACAAACTCAATTTATTAAAAATAAACTAAAATGGATATTCATGCAAAATATAAGTAAAATGCAATAAAAGCAAGTCATTTACTCTATAAGCATTACTGATTCAAGTCTAAAATTGTCATGATAACTTTTATTTCATAGAGTTATCAGTGATCTGTGATGCCATTTAGGTTGTCCAAGCATCAAGTGTTTCGCGCTTGATGAATTAAGTTCTTGAGACTTTTTACTGCAAATTTTTCATAATGTATTTTGATGATATATTGGTTTATTCTAATGATATGGTAGCGTATTTGGAGCATTTGAGAATAGTTATGGAGGTGTTGTGAGAAATAAGTTTTATATTAATCTGAAGAAGTATAGTTTTCTACAGAGTAATATAGAGTTTTTAGGTTTTATAGTTGGTGTAGATGGAGTTAGAGTTATTAAGTCAAAGATACAAGCCATTTGAGCTTGCGCCTAAGACTGTGGGTGAAGTTAGAATTTTTATAGGATGGCAATGTTTTGTAGGAGATTTATTCATGATTTTAACATTATAGCCGCACCTATTATAGAATGTTGAACAAAGGGAAGTTCAAGTAAGAGGAAGAGGAAGAAGCAAGTTTTTCTTTATTAAAGTAAAAGTTGTCCATTGCACCTGTATTAGCCTTGCCACACTTCAATAAGTTGTTTAAGGTGGATTGTAATGCTTTTGGCAAGGGTATTGGGATTGTTCTTTCCCAAAAAGGCAACCAATTAAGTTTATGAGTGAGAAGTTAAACCGAGCATGGCTAAAGTGGTGTACTTATGATCAAGAGGTTTATGCCATCCTTAGGGCATTAAAGTCATGGGAGCATTACTTAGTTTAGAAGAAGTTTGTGCTTTACAATGATCACTAAGCCTTGAAGTACTTTAACAGCCGACAAAATCTAAGTAAGATGCATGTGAGATGGGTAAGCTATATGAAAAAGTTCACTTTTATTGTGAAGCATAAATCTGGGCAATAGAATAAGGTGGTAGATGCACTTAGCAGGTGAGCAAATTTAGTGGTAACTCTTGTCAATAAAGTTATTAGTTTTGACTGCTTGAAGGAGTTGTACGCTAAAGATGAAGACTTTGCGCAAATTTGGGATCGTTGCATCAACCATCAAAATGTGAATGATTTCCTAATTCTAGATGTGTATCTATTCGGTGCTAGTTAATTATGTGCGCCTTAAAGCTATTTAAAGGAACAGATCATCTGTGAGTTACATGGCGAAGGAGGTAGACATATTAGATGAGATAAGACTAAATACTTATAAAAGAGCATCATTATTTGCTATAGTTGAATAGAGATATGTTAAAGATCGTGAAAAGATGTTTTCCCCAGAAGGCAAGGGACACGCGCAAAGTATAGGCTTATACATGCCATTACTTATTCTAGAAAATATTTAGTTAGACTTTTCAATGGATTTTATGTTAGGATTGCGAATCACAAGGATAGGTCAAGATTCTATATTGGTGGTGGTGGATAGATTTTCGAAGATGACGCGTGTTATTACTTCTAAAAAGATTGAAGATGCCACTTTAGGTGCGCATTTGTTATTTTGAGGTGTTGTGTTTGCTTGGTGTTCCAAAGACTATCACTTTTGACAGAGATGTGAAGTTCATCAATAAGTTTTAACGTTATCTCTAGGATACGTTTAGCAGACAATTCCAGTTTAGTAGTGTTTTTCATCTGCAAATAGACAGTCAAATAGAGGTTGTTGATAGCTCTATGAAATGAGAGTTATCATGACACTTTTAGACTTAAATCAATACTACTTACAGTAAATGATGTGTTTTCATTGCATTTTTGTTATATTTTCCATAATCATTTATCTTAGTTTATTCTTCACAAATTTTGTTTGATTTATAATAAATTGTGTGCTTAAATCATATGCAAAATTGTAGGTGACCGGAAGCTCAAATTTCAAGGAAGGAATGCTAATACAATAGGCTTGCAAAAGATGGAAAAGAACTTGGCTATAGAAAAATTGAAACAAATCTGGAACAATACAGTTGCTGTAGTCATTGCTGTAGCAACTGTTGCCATTGCTGTAGCAATCCTATAATAACGAAAGAGAAAATTTTACAGAATATTGCGATCTGCAGTTTCCTAATCTGGAAGACACATGACTTAGGCTTCCGTTTACCCTAATTTTCAACTATAAAATTAGTACACATCATAAGGAAACAAGGGAACCGTCACCCAAAGAGAAAAACCACAAAGAAATAAAAGAAAAACATGATTCAAGAGAGAGATTAAGGGCTACAAAAGAGGAAAATTTGCTGAATTCATTCAGGAACTCAGTCCTTCTTATTTTTCTCTTATTTTCTTGTTTACTATTTATTCATGGAGATGTGTTTGATGGCTGAAACTTTGTTCTTTATTTTTCTTTTGTAAACCATGAACTAAATTTATTTGTAGTTGAGTGATAAACAATCTTGATTGTTTATTAATTGAATTTATATGTTGCTACATGTTTGCTGTACCATTTTGTTTTTGTAGCATTTATTTTTATTCATTATTTCGGCTGATCACTCATTTAATGATACTAGTTAAGAAATAGTCACAAGAGGGCCTATCTTAGTGGAACATATCAGAGCAATACTTGGTCTTAAATTGAGTTTCTTGGATTGAGTTTTACTTGAATTTAAAAGAGTCATGCTTGATCTAAAATTAGTGATGAACTAGATATAGGGATTCACCTTGTAGGGTAATTAGAACCTAAGCGTGTAATGCTATATGTTATGTTGGCATAACAACTGATCACTGTGAGGTTGCATATAGATATAAGACATCCAACAAGCAACAGCTGAGGATACATAAGGATTCTGCCCAGTACTGTAGCAGATGCTGTAGAAATCGGACAAACATTAGAAAAATAGTCAAAACAATTTAGAGAATTTATCCACTCAACTACTCTATATTTTTATTGGTTTTATCTTTGAGTTTGATGTGATAATTTACTTTGTTGCATTTTATTTATTGCATTTTTATTTTAATTAGTATGTTAGTTTCATTAATTATTTTATTTTAATTTAGAACAAAATCAACATTGTTAAAATTGCTGTAGCAAATCTGATAACATCAATTCTTGTAGAGACGATCTTGAATACTCATAATTATATTACTGGTTGTATATACTTGCACATTGACACCAATAGCATTTGAATTTATTACTAACAGTGGTCAATTGCACTTTGGGCAATAGTTCACGGTGTGTTTGTGCTGACAAGCAACAGAATTGGGAATCCACTATACTTCAAGTCAAGTTTGCTTACAATAGCATGGTCAATCTAGCAAGACCCCTTTTGAGACTGTCGACACTTGTTTCCTACGCCATGTTTGTGATCTGGCTATCATGCCTACATGGGTAAGAGGAAGTAAAGCAATAGATAATTGTTGGTATAAATTCAAATGCTAGTGGTGTCAATGTGCAAGTATACACAACAAGTAATATAATGATAAGTATTCAAGATTGTCTCTACAAGGATTGATGTTATTAAAATTGATACATCAATCTTAACAACGCAGTTTGCCTTAAATGAAAATATGTTAACAATTAAACTAATACACTATGTAATAAAATGCAATAAATGACTAAGCAGAAAACAAACTTATTATTTTTCAATTTTAAGATTTTTTCTTATTTTTCATGATTCTTCTAGGATTTTTAACTTTTCTTCCAGAACTCAAATTTGAATACCATTTGTTTTCTTTTCTTATTTTGATTAGGAGATTTTTATTATAAAATAATATTTTAAATCTACCTATTTTGGTAAATTTGCGATATTTAGAATTATTATATAAAAGAGTCTAAAATGCTAGTTTTATATTATTCCAAATTATTTAATAAACTTATTATTCGGAAACCTTTGTTTCTTTTATCAACCTATTTCCAATGTTTGCGTTTCATCACTTATGCAACAGAACATCAAGCAAATGATAAATAAACCATCACACACACACACACACACACAACCTAGAAGAATCAGGAAGCTTCCCACACCAACCTTTAAGATGACTTCCTAGTCACTGTCGGCTGCTTCAATTTATATATTTATTATATACATTATAAGTTTTAAGAGAAACTTCCCACACCAACCTTTAAGATGACTTCCTAGTCACTGTCGGCTGCTTCAATTTATATATTTATTATATACATTATATTCATTGGCAATAAATTGTTATTGCCCACAAAGTAAAAGAACATACATATTGACTTTAGATTACAACGCCTAATACTAGAGTCACCTAATATTGCCCACAAATTAAAGGAGAATATGTATGTACATATATATTTGGATGGAAATTTTTCAATCTAGGATTTTAAAGTGCGGGAAAGTTTGAGAAAATTTTAAAACTATGCAGTTTTAAATCTTAATTTCATAATTCTATTAAACCTTACAGTTTTAATGTTTTCCTAAATTTTTCCGTACTTTAAAATTTTGGACTGAAAAACTACTATATATGTGTGTGTGTGTGCATATATATATGTGTGTGTGTGTGTGGATATATATATTAGAAATGTTCTAATTTAGGATCTTGAATTTTGTTAAAGTTCGCTAGTGAGCTTTCATAGCTTTATAAAAAACTTTTACACTATTACGAAGCACCAAATCCATAAGAAAATTTGTGCGGGCATATGCACGTGAGAGTTTTCCTAGATAGAGTAATTTTAAAATAAAAAAATCTTGGCATATTAGAAGTAAGAAATAAAGTAAAAGAAAAAGAACATTAATTTCAATACACTGTAGGATAAAATACACTACATTATATTAAAATTTATATCTTTTTTATCTTTTACCTATTCCTTACTCTAATATAATAACAGATTCACTTATCTTTTATGTATATATATTACAGCACCAAATACTAAAATCACCTAAAACTGTTATTGCCCGCAAATTAAAGGGATATATATGTCGGGTCAAAGAATATACAAACAAATTACTGTAGCCATAATGTGAGCCATTGAAAATTGTTTCAGAAAACCGCCACATTTTGGCAGTTCTGGCCACATTTTCCAAATTAAATTAATAATATTTTGAAAGAAAAGACTCTATTATTGCTGATAGTTTGTCTTGGAATTACCTACGCCCCAATCATCCACCTCGGCACTCTCGGCTACTTCATTCTCTATATATACCCCACATGCGTATTATATCAAACCAGAATCAAGAACTCGCAAAACCAACTTAATTACTTCGTAATTTTGATTCCGGAAGAAGTTATCTTTTCTTATTGGAAGATTATGGAAACTATCTGCGCAGGTTTTTTAAGCAATTTTAGTTAAATATCATTTATAATTCTTATTTTAATATATTTATGATTAATTCTTCCAATATGAATTTTTCAGTTAATAATAATTGGTCAGAGGGACTCGTCCTGCTAATTCTTCTTCTCAGTGTTGCTGATGATGACAACGTGAATGACAATCTTGATTTTCTTGTTGTCCCTCAATATGGGAGAAATGTCGATCACACTGGTTAATTATACTATTACTCTTTTATGTTATGTTTAATTATATAAAATAATAAGTATTGTTACTTATCGTTTTGTTAATCACTTAACTGTCAATTTAGTTCAATTCCACTGATAAAATCTCTAAAGACATAAGAGATTTTATTTGTTTATTTACGTGTATTGTGTATTCCTAAAAAAAGAAAGAAATAAATAAATAAATATTGTTGTGTTTCTATGAGTTAATATTTAGTCTATCCTTGTTTGCTTAATTAAATCTCTCTTCTTGATTATCTTTTTTTAAAACAAACTCCAAATAATGGTTAACTAATTGTTGCGGCTAGCAAGTGATCTTCGATCATAATTTATTGAAATAGACAATGCAAGTAAATTTATAATTTCAACCTTTAAAACAGTCATGCCGTTTAGTACGCTTAGGCTAATCAACAAAATCTTCGGCCATAATCACTATTAATTTGTTAATTATTTTGTTAAATAATGAGAAGTTACAAAATTTTGTCTCTGAATGTTGAGTTAAAAGCCTTTAATCATATATATGATCCCATAATCTGAACATTATTTGTTAATAATTATGTAGAAGATCTATTAACTAATGGATTGAAAAAAAAAAAAAAACCGAAGCCCAAAAAACCTCTCTCTAACTTTCTCTCTCTAAAAATTCTCTCAACTCATCTCTGATGCCCTTCTTTCTTCATCATCCCTAAATGGCTTTATGGCCCCTTCGGCCGCCGGTGATGGCGATCGGTCATCACCTGTAAACACACTACCCCCGAGAAGACTTTCACAGGTTCTTGGATCCACCGAGGAAATCTTTTAGGAAGCCACCAAAATTCACCAACGAACCACCACCTGACCTAAGGCTACCATTACCACCAGAACCTAAGCCGAGACGATTAAAGAGATTGCTCAACCAACGGCAAACAGCCCATAATCCACATATACAATTACCACATACCCTTACGAACCACCCTGAAGGAGAGTCACCACCAACATCCACTGCCTCTATCCTTTCTAAACTTCGTCAGCAATCGATTACGGTGAATGATCAAGAAGAAATGTCAGAAGATCATGAACAAGGCGCTCCACCTCTCCATGCAAATAGCTTCCATGGCGGCCAAGAGGATGAAGAAAATCCCCGTGAGGAAACAAATCAGTCACCCCCTCATAAAGGTGAAAACCGAAGTCAATCTCCGACCAAAGGCTTCACCTCCAACCATGAACAATCGCAACTTGGTAAATCACAAGATCGAACCTCCATCGCAATCATGCCCACCGTTCTCTACCAACGGCAACACATTCACTTCAAATTTCAGCACCTTTTGACTCCCAACAACATTTGTCCCCCACTCATCACATCCACTCCACCAACACCCATTCGGCCTCCCAACAAATTCCATGTGAAAATATCACAATGATGTTGTGGCCCCCACCACTCATATATTATCCCCTTCACATGCCTCGGCCCTCAACACTCACACCTCTTCCAATGTTTTGGCCCCCACCACTCACACCTCTCCCCAAGTTTCGGCCACCTCCACTCACATTTCTCTACAGGCTTAGGCACATTCACACCAAATTTCAGCACCCTTTAACTCCCAATTTGTCTCCCACTTATCATATCCACATGCACTCCACCACCACCCACCAATTATTGTCCCCCACTCACACTAAGCCTCATGACTCCAATCACTCCGCTTTGTTTTTTTTCCAAGATTTAAACAACACCCATCCGCCTCCCAACAAATTCCATTTGAAAACATCACAGGCAATGATTTGTGGCCCCCACCACTCATATATTATCCCCTTCACATGCCTCGGCCCCTACCACAAGGAATGGCAAAAAGCGGATCTAGGCCGAGTTTTTTTAAGTTCAGGCTTAAGCCGCCTTTAAATTTAGCATGAGGGTCTTGACCGGGATTCGGCCGGATTTGGATTTTATTTATTTTTAAAATTTTTTTAAATTATTATAAATTTAAAATAAATTAATAATCAATAAGTTATTATAATAATTAATAAATAAATATAATAAAATAAATATTTAAAATAAAATAATAAATAAAATAAATAAAAGTTTATAATTTTAATTTTTTTTAATATTAAATTTTCTAATTGAAATGCTCTATTAATTAATTAACATAAAAAAAAATTTAATATCATAATTTTAACTTTTTAAATCATTATTAATTTATAAATTTATTTTTAAAAAAATATTCTGAGCATGAGTCTGGCCCAATCTTTTTTGTCCACCCAACCAACCACTCACACCTCTTTCCATGTTTCGACCCACACCGCTCACGTTTCTTAACACGCTTCGACCCCCACCAATCCACAAACACAAGGCCACAAACAAATCCCTACCAACTCTTATTATGGAAGCCCACCACACAACCACTCAAACCTGCAAGCCCATATTCAACATTCAACAGCCCATTCCATAAATAACAAAACACAAACTCTTAACCCACGACCCCAAAACCAAAAGAAACCCATTCAACTCCAGCAAGGCCAATCCTCCAATTTAAGCTCCTAAGTTCAAAATCAAGCCCTAACGACTAATCCCTCTAATCCATTAAACCATAACCAACCTCAAAGTCAGCCCATTTTTATTCCAACATATGCTTTAGTTTTGAATTCCGCTCCTAATTGGAATTCAAATAGGCCGATCAAAAAAATCTTTGCTAATATTATGAATGGATTCGCATCTCCAACAGTTTCCATCAAGATCGTCTCTTCATACGAGGGAGAGCCCAACATACACTTTTTTGTAGTGGAAGTCAAAACGATGGCTATTCCATTCAAGCTAACTATAGTCAGTAAGTTTTCCTACAATCGCCCTTGTATGGAATTAATTTGAAAAAAAAATTCATCATTGGGATTAAAAGGAAATTCTCAAATTTCTCTCTTAGATAACCGTCATGTTTTAATTAAATTGGATGCCAAGGAAGACTGTACCCGTCTATGGGTTAAGCAGACATGGTACGGTAATGGAAGTGCCATGAGCATATTTAAATGGACCACAAATTTTTGGTATTCTGAGGAATTGCCCATTGTTCCAGTATGGATTTCACTTCCCTATTTACCTATTTATTTTGTGCAATGCACGGAAGCATTATTTTCTATTGCATCAGTAAGTGGTAAGCCCTTTTGAATCGACCAAGCCACTGCCTCATTATCACGACCCTCTATAGCTAGGGTTTTAGTAGATATGATGTCACTCAACCACCGCTATCACAGATTCAGATCAGTGTGGGTAACTCTAGATTTTGGCAGAATGTAGTGTATGAGAAAATCCTACTTTATTGTGCTTCATGAAAGCATCTTGGCCATGCTGTTGAGACCTGTTATGTCGCCAATCTAGGACTTTGTCCCTGACAGCCAAATGGGACGAGTCAGAATAGTAAGGAAAAGGGTAAGGAAACAAGAGTTTCGCCTTCAGACACTCCACGATATACTCCCAGTCCAAACCTAGAGTGTTTGAGCTTGGACTTGCAAATTGTGGACACTAGGTCTCCGATCACCATGATTTCTCCTGTGGAGAATTAAGCTGATGATATAAGAGCCATCGACGTTCAGGATTCTGGAGCACAGGTTGAGCCAAGTTATCAAGGTGTATCTCTTCGACAGACCATTAGGACTCTAGATTATCGGGCATCTAAATGCTTTCGATCTTTATCAGATGATTTTGGCATGACAATTGTGGGCTTCAATACCCACTCTACTGATGTTATTGCACAATCTGACGAGGATAATAGTGGGGATGAGCTTTAACATTTTAGGTATCTTGTGAACTACAATTTCATAACAACGAAGACGACGAGTTCTCGGGCCATGATGGTTCCTTCCTGTTTGCACCTGAGAACACCGGGAGACATGATCTTAACCCTAACTTTAGTGTTACTCAGCAACATTCTAGGAAGGGCTTCAAATTACTCACCGGTTTCAAATATCGGAAACAATTTTCTGGCGGACTTCATTAGTAGTGGATCGACATTTGTATTTTAGATATTAGGCTTTGCCTTACCTGAAGCAGTTTCAGGTTGTTCTATTTCTTTAACTTAGAGGTTTAGGTTCATGCCCCCTCCATATGTAGTTTTTCATTTATCGTTTAATATTACAGGTAGGGGGGGGGAAAAACTAATGGATTGAAACATTAAATAACTTCAATTTAAGAATAAAAGCCTCAATTTTAAACTGTTAATGCCTGAAAATTAAAGGAATATATTTATCGAATTAAGATTATATATCTTCAATTTCTTTTAATTTACAGATAATTGTAGGCATTGAAAAATGTTTTAGAAAAATACCAAAATTTCTAAATTAATATAATAATATTTTGAAAGAAAAGAGTTTATTTTTACTATTACATTATCCTGTAATTACCTACTCCCCAATCACCCACCTTCGCACTCTTGACTACTTAATTCTTTACATATATATTATATCAGACCAGAAGCAAGAACTCGCAAAAGCAACTTAATTACTTTGAATTTTTTATTCCGGAAGCCGATGCCTTTTCTGATTTGAAGATTATAGAAGTACTAGGATTCTTTTCTTATCTGAGCTCTCTTAAGCTTTTAATAATCTTATACTATTTGTCATTTAATAATAGCGGATGGATATAATTTAACTTCTTTATTTTTTTTATTTACTAATCACCAATCAATGCGTGAATTTGTTTTTAGGAGAAGTCAAATCAATAGAGGATCGTAAAGGATTATTGGAAGCTATATGTGTAGGTTTTTCGACCAATTTCTATTGAATATTATTTTTTAATTCTTATTTTGATATGTGTATTTATGATTAAGTTTTCAAATATGAATTTTTCTTGGATAATGATTGGTGGAAGAGGATCGTCCTAATATTTCCTCGTCTCAATACTGCTGACGATGACATTTGCTAGTGACAATCTTGATATATATGTTGGCATTCAATGTAAGAGAAATCTCGACCATATAGGTTAATTGAAATGTTACTATTTTATGTTATGTTTAATTAAATAAAAGAGAGATTGCCAATTTTCTTCTTACTAAAATAAATACATACCACTTACCACACTATTGTTTCATAATAGCCAATAATCCCCCAAACAACATAGTTTTACTGTATTACTTTCATTTACAAATACACTTCTAATCTAGATTTGATGATTTGCTACTGATGCAATTCTAAAGCTGGTTAACGAAGTAGCTAGTGATCATCATTGTTAGCAAAATATAGAGAGCTATAAGAGAGAGAAAGTTCTAGCTTGTTTTCTATAATCTCTTGTAATTTCTTTATAAAAGATTCTCCATTGATCATAAAAAAAATAGATCACCAAAAAACTTCTCCCGTGGATGTAGGTTGTGCCAATCTTGGTAAAGCTGAACCATGTAAATTCAAATCACTCTTTGGTTCTTGGATGTGATTGTTTTCAATTTGGGGTTTTGTTTGTCAAACTTGTTCTTTTGAATTACGATGGGAGCCTTGCTTGTTACTTAAGGATTAGAAGATGCAATTGAACCAGTATCCAAGAAAGAAGGAAAAGAAGTTCCATCATCCAAGCCTTGCTTGTTTCTCGTGATTGAAGTGCAAGATACAAAAATTTGTCATTCATTTATATAGCATTACATCATTTCCCTCAAATGTAATTGTTTTACTGGATATTTTGGTAATACAATTTTGTTTTAAATAATGGTTATCAAAAGTATTTGGATAGGTTTAAATAGCCCCTTGCTTGATTGTTTAAAACTTTACTTATGCATTCTCTGTCTATGCTTGATAAACACTTTCATAATTTGTAGAAATATTTTCACTAGTTCAATTCCCTTTAAAGTTTTTATTATCGTTTATGATGTTAAAATTTTAATGACACTTTTTTCAAATTAAATGAGACATCTGCATACAAATGAACTAATTATAATTTAGACAGTTGTCAAAATTTTAGCTGACGATAATGCTCAAATAGCCATCGCCAAGTGTTGGGCATGATTCTTGAGCATAGTGCTGTACACCACTATATCGTCCAAGTACACGATCATGAAGCGGTCAAGGAATGGTTGGAGCACCTTATTCATGAGTATGCAAAATGTGGCGGGTGCATTAGTAAGACCAAAAGGCATCACAGGAATTCGAAAGACCCGTACCTTATTGTGCACGTCGTCTTCGGTTCGTCTCCCTTGGCGATGTGCACTTGGTAGTACCCAGAGTGCAAGTTTAGTTTGGTGAAGTACCGCGCTTTGCCAAGCTGGTCAAATAAGTCCGCGATCAATGGAATTGGATACTTGTTCTTGATGGTGTTCCTGTTGAGCGCTCTATAGTCGATGCACATCCGCAGTGATCCATCATTTTTCTTTTGGAAAAGGACCAGTGCACCGAATGAGGTCTTTGAGGGGCGAATGTAGCCTGCGTTTAACAAGTCTTTAAGTTGTTTATGCAACTCCTCTATTTCGAGTGGCGCCATACGGTAGGGCGCCAAGGCTGGTGGCTTCGCGCTTTATTCCAGCTCGATTGTGTGATCTACCTCTCGTCGAGGTGGGAGCTTCTTCAGAAGTTCTGAAGGCATCACGTCCTTGTATTCATTGAGGATGGCTTGAATTTGCTGAGGGACTTGGCTTGGCGACGTTCCACTATTTCCTTCCTCATTTAATTCCCGGATGGAGACCAAGAAGTTTTTATCCTTCTTGAAAGCCCTTTTGAATTGCATGGCGAAGAGTGTCTTCTCCTCGGACTTACCTCACTCCGTGGGTACCATGCATGCTTTGCTCCCGTCGAGGATGCTTAGGGAATTTGTAGCGGGCAGCGGGAAGACATGGACTTGGTCAAAGAATTCCATGCTGAGGACCATTTTGAAGTCGTCTATGAGCACAATGGAGAAGTCAAGCTTTCCATTCAATGTACCGAGTGTGATGTGCACGCCTTGTGTAATTCCCGCAATTGGCTTGGCGGATGAGTTCATAGCCTTCATCGTGCCTCCTTCTTTGGTGGCCTCGAGGCCTAATTGTTTGGCCTCGTTTACGGACACAAAGTTATGCGTCGATCCCGTGTCTAGCAGCGCGCGAACGGACTGACCGTTTACATTTGCACTTACATACATGAGCCATTTCTTGACGAGTTCAGACTGTTGGCGATTGAGTGCACCGAGGCATTGGAGAGAGCCCATACTGAGTTGGGGTTCCTCCGTGGACATTATGGGGTTGCTCTTGAGTTGGGCTGCGAGAATATTAAGCGACCTCTTCTCTGGACAGTCGCGTACCCAATGAGGACCATTGCATATAAAGCATGGGCTCCGCGGCTTTGACGCTTCCTTCTTGCTCTCCGATTTTCCTTACCCGCTCTTATTCTAGGCTGCTTTTTCTGCCCCCAATTCTTACAGTTGTTGCCCTTGTCCTTGTGACTTTCTCCCCCACCTTTGCCTTGGTTGGCCTTTTTTTCCTTGGATTGGACCAATCCTTGAGGCCATCTTAGAAGTAAAAGAGTGAATCCTTGTCAAACATGTCCCTTATCTCTAATATAAAGGTAGTGAACTCGTTGATGTAGTCCTGAATGCTACCCAATTACTTGAGGTGACGTAAGCGCCCTCGCGCTTCCTTCTCCGTGTTGCTTGGGGCGAACTGCTTTTGGAGTTCTTGCTTGAAGTCGGCCAAAGTGTCGATAGTGCAAATGTCCTTGCCCACTCGCCATGCTTACGACGCCACCATAGTTGTGCAACACCTCTAAGATAGGTGGGTGCAGTACCCACTTTCGATGCCTCATCTCGAACACCTATGGCATCGAAGTATTGATCAAGTCTAAAGAGGAAATTGTCCACGATTGTGGCATTGTGTGTGCCATCGTAAGTGTCGGGCTTTGGCATGTCAATGTGGCGCGCATCACTCGAGTTTACGGAAGCTGGACTTGTAGAGAGTGTGCGCTTGTGCCATGCCCAATCCAAGCGGACTTCATCCACTTCCACACGGACAACGCATAGTTCGTCCTGAACAAAACTACGAAGTTTGAGCAACTCATCATGAAAAGAATGAAACTCACCTCAGAGAGTGTTCGCTTGCTCTTGGATGAGAGCTTTAGTTGCCACCGTGAACTCGGCGTATTCCCCCTCGAGACCATCCACTCGTTTCTCCAATCCCTCGAGGCTATCTTGAGTGGCGAACAATGTGATTTCGAGAGTAGTCACACGAGGCTCCAACGCATCCACAGATGGAGCCTTTACTTGTCGCGAGTCTTGCCTTGGGCGCGTTCTCCCTCTCGATTGCGGCTTGGTTTTGGTGGAACATCCACACCAATAAATCCCTCTTGTGCTACGTTTGAAGGGTTGGCCATTGCTCGTGAGCTAACTTGCGTGCGTGCAAACCTTAGCTCTGATACCACTTGTCATGGGATGAGTTTTTTGCGCAGCTAACCCGTGCGGCACTTAAACAACTTTGGTGAATGTTGTTAAGTAAGCTTAGAGCTTCTTGAACTAGAGAAGAGAGTAATGGAGCCGAATAAGAAAACTTGTATTGCACAAAGAGATAATACAATGCTTGAGTTGCTTACAAAACTTGTTGTTGTGTTTGTTGGATGCAAATGCCTAATGCCATCCGATATTTATAGGGGAAACTTGCCAAGCTCTAGAGATTCTAGAGAATTTTACAACTTCCTAGTTATTTACATGTGCTGGAATTGTAAGGAGAATTCTAAAGTATTTACAAGCTCACATGTGCTAGAGTTGCCTAAAACTTTCTAGAATTGGGCCAAGCTTGCACTCTTGGCTTTGTGTTGGCTCTCTATCCTGAAATTGTGGGCAATTGGCTAGCGAATTGGGCAGTTCGCAACAATATGCAACCAAAGGGATTTTTGTGCAACTGTTTAAGCTACTTATATCAACTGTTTTGATGAAACATCTAAAGCAATCGAGGGCTAATGGCCACAAGGTATGTTGGTATTGAGGTGATGTGAGTTTTAAATAAAAATGTGATAAACAAAAAAATTACAATTAAATGTTAATTGTGTTTTGTAAATCTGACTTTTAAATAATATTATTAATAAAACTAATAAAAGTGTGCTGTAAATTTTTTTTCAAACAAATGTTCCATTAAATTAACTTTTCTAAGAGATATAGCCAACTAATGTTTACAAAACCGACCTGTATTCTTATCATTTTATCTTTAAATATTTGAATTAAGCTAAAGCTATGTTTGGTTTAAGAAAATGAAAAAGAAAGTAAGGGAAAATGATTTCTGAATTTTATTATATAACAACTCAGTACAATAATGATTTTTTATATGCGTATTTATACTTGAATCATTACATTGTGAATACAAGAATCTATTTACTAGATTAATCTAGAATCTTCATACATTTATTATTGAATATGTTATAACTAACTTTCTGAGTGAGCATGACCAATTCGCAGCTGATGTGCTGAGCTGCAAACCAAACCATCAAGCTTAGCATGTTCTTCTATCATGCCTATGCATCAGCATCGACATCATTACCAGATACTCCATTAAAGCGTAAAAATCCATTTAGTTCCTGTATTTTAAGATTAATATCCATTTATTCCCTATATTTTTAAAAATATCTCGAAACATCTATGCCGTTAAAGTATATTGATATCCCTACCGTTATTTTTTATTTTTTTTACTTTACTTTTACAATATCACCCCTTTAGAATAACTTTTTGTTTGGACATTAATAAAAAGAAAATAATTAAATTACCAATTTAACCCTAAAAATAAAAAAAATAATATTAATTTTTAATTGTCAAAAATTAAATTGTTACTTTTTATTTCTTTTGGCTTACTTTTACAATATCACCCTTTTATAATAATTTTTTTGTTTGGACATTAATAAAAAGAAAATAATTAAATTACCAATTTAACCCTAAAAAATAAAAAAAAATTATATTAATTTTTAATTGTCAAAAATTGTATGCAAACTACCAAGTGTGCAAATGGTGCTTGCAAAAAAATTAATATAATTTTTTTTATTTTCTAGGTGAAATTGGTAATTTAATTATGGAAAATTATCATTTGTATACCCTTAATTTACTTCATTATCAAAATATTTCAAAACTTTAAGGGTGTATCAATCGTCAACTCTACGTTGACAAAATATATTAGCTGACCACCAAATCGTTAGTTGCCGTTTAAGCATGATGACGTCAGAAGGGTAATTTGGTCTTTTCATATGATACAAGTGATAATTTAAAGGTATACTAGTGATAAAAAGATAATTTAAGGGTATACAAGTGATAATTTTCAAGGGTAAAATCGTCAATTTACTATAATTCCGTTAACTTTCAAACGACAACAAACGGTTTGGTGGTCGGATGATATATTTTGTCAACTAAGGGTGGACAATTGATACACCATCAAAGTATTATAGTATTTTTGATAACAGAGCAAATATAGGGTATACGAATGATAATTTCTCTTTAATTATTTTCTTTTAATAATGTCCAATCAAAAAAATTATTATAAAAGGGTAATATTGTAAAAGTAAGCCAAAAAAAATAAAAAATAATGGTAGAGATATCAATACTTTAACGGCAGGGATGTTTCGAGGTATTTAAAAAAATACAGGGACTAAACAAATACTAATCTTAAAATATAAGTTATTATTTATTTTTGGTGCTCAATTCGGAACAAGAATTATAAAGAGGATGCCCTTTTACGTAAACAATAACTTGTAAACCTTACAAAGTAGATACATCTAGTGAGGGTACATAATGATCACCATGCTATGCTACAAAAGTATATATCAAAGAAAGAGACAGCAGAAATTGTTTAGCAACACAGTAATTACATATATGTATCCGACCCAGCACTATGTTTATTAACTAGCAAGGGAAGCTTTCGACTCGCTCACAGTTCATCTTTCAACAAGTTGAAAGGGGGAATGCTTTGTTCGTTTCTGAAGAAATTTTCAGGATCCACCATAGTTTTCACATGCACCAGCCTGTAGAAATTGTTCTTGAAATACTTTTTGCCCCAAACGCTTGCTTCCTGAACGCTTGTGTCGCCCAGTTTGTTGTTTGTTCCAATGTCAAGATCCCTGTAATTGATATAAGCTGTTCGAGGATTTTTGGCTACGTAAGGAGTCATATAATTGAACAACTTGTTGAGCATATTTTTGTGCCTCTGAGATGCTTCATTAGTTGCATCTTGCCACTCCGTATAGTATAAAAGTGTGTATCTGTTGCCAGCTCTATGTGGGAATGGAATTTCAGACTCTGAAGTCTCACTCATTTTTCCACCATAAGGGAAAAATACTAGAAGGCCGTAGGTTCGTGGATCCTCCTCATAAAATAAATCACATAACCCTTCAAAAGCTTCTTTTGGAATTGGCTCTATCACATAGTCTGCTTTTCCTTTGAAGAACCTTTTGATAAATCTATCATCAATCAATATATTCGCATTAACTGACTCTCTAATCTCGAATCCATTAATGTAAACAACGGATTCAATAAAGCTCATTTCTCTGCAGTCTTCTTGGGTCAATCCGAGCTCAGGGAAGCTCTCCTGCATCAATGGAAGTAGCCTGTCAACCCCACCAAGAAACAGGGATGTGAATAAACAGACCATAGTAGAATTCGCTCTATATAAGAAGGGTGAGATGAATAAATCTTCATGCACTCTATCTGCAATGTATTGCCATTTGTGAAGTAGCTTTGTTGCATTTTGCTCTAAGGTTCTTGGGATGGCAAATACAGTCACAGTTGACGGAACATCGACTAGCTCTATTTTCCATGAAATAATGATTCCAAAGCTAGGTCCTCCGCCACCGCGAATAGCCCAAAATAGATCTTCTCCCATTGATTTTCTATTCAAAAATCTGCCTGAAAATAATTAAAACAGCTAAGATGTGAATGAAGTGATTGATTGTGTCCACAAAAGTGATTTTCAAACAGAGTGCTTTCATTGGTTAATCTTATGAGTACAAATACTGAAAAGGTAATTTAAGGCTAAAAAGTGAAGTTTATGGTCAAAGTCCTGATAACACTCCTATGTGAAGTTTACAATTATAATTGACGCATAATTTCTTCTTATCTAAAACAATTTAAGTCTTACGACTAAAGTGACCTTGCTGTATCTTTTCTATTTTGTTTTTTCAAAATTTCTCACCTTTGGCGTCAATCATGTGAGCATCAACTATGTGATCAGCAGCAACACCGTATTTACGCAACAAGGCACCATAGCCACCGCCACTAAAATGTCCACCAACAGCCACACCAGGGCAAGTTCCTACCGGGAATGCTAACAGATTTTGACTCTTCTCAGCAATTCTATAATTAAGCTGCCCGACGGTGGCACCAGATTGAACCCATGCTGTTTTTGCTTCTGCATCAACACTGATTTCACTAAAATTTATCAAATCAACAATGATGAAAGGAACATCAGAAATAGAGGAAAGACCCTCAAGATCATGACCTCCACTTCGTACTCTAATTTGCAGACCACTTTTTTTGGAGCATTTAATGGCTCCTTGAATTTCGGACACGTGAAATGGGGTGATGATGAATAGAGGTTTCTGGTTTGTGGGTGCTGAGAAAACAAGATTTTGTATTGAAGACGTCAATACTGATGAATATGAAGAGTTGTTTTGGGTGTAAATCACTTTAGAAATGGTGTCGGATTGTAGAGAAAGACATTTGAGAAAATTTTCATGATTTTCAGGTGCTAAAGCCGCCCCAAGAAATAACAATAAAAGAGAAGAAACAAATGAGATAGTGTTTAGGCAGAACAAACTGTGAGGCTTCATTTCTTTTGCTGTTACTGACAGTTCCACTGAGATGAGCAAAAGACATTAACCTATATACACACACACACACACAAACACACACAAAAATCAACAGTATAATTGAGAATAAAAAGTTAATCACTGTGTGAATTAGCGATTGGTTCTCAAAAACTGATTAAAAACGGGTTTATTTATAGGCAGGGGAAGAATCAATGTCTCTTTCAAATTATTTAGCAGGTTTGATCGAGTGTTTTTTAAGTAAATTTCATTTACTGATCACTTTAATTCTAATTATGAGAGGAGACTAAAAGTATTTATTTAACTTTACCCACCACTCTTACCTTAAAAAAAAATGTCTCCTTCAAATTAAATAATTTTTTTACACTAGTAGAAAGTCAATAATTTTTTCTTGGTAAATTATTTTTTACACTAGTAAAAAAAAATGTCTCCTTCAAAATTAAATAATTGATTCGGGCCAAATATCATTAATGCTAGATACCTTAAATAAATGATAAAAATATGTTACATCCCATCTTTCTTTTCTACGTCACAAACAAGAAACTATCCACGCGTCCTATCTCTCCAATCATATTAACTGTCTTTCTGTTTACTCCGGTGTTCATAATCTATCAATTTCATAAACTATTAAGGGGGCATGGTGATATTATGTACTAACTTTTCAAAAGGAGGTGTTGGTAAGTTTTGTAAATATATTTGTAAAAATCATTAGTAGAGTATATCTATTGGACATTAATTTTTTTTTTTGTTAGAGCTCATGAATATAAAAGAATTTTGATAAGATGTGTTTGGTAAATCTTTTTTTATGTACCTTTGTCTAATTTGAGCATTAGAAGTAACATTGTCTTCATGTATTAAGACAACATTTTTGGTGCTAGCTATTAAACAAAGAAAGCATTCAAAATTGCATTGTAATAAGGAGTTAATAATTACATTAAAAACTATATATACGACCCCAACAATTCAACAGTTACAAGATATAAGAGATGAATAAGATAAAAAAAAATCATACGTTTTAAGCACTGCAATATTAATCTATTCTTTCTTCCTTCTTCTTTTTCAAGTAAAAGTAGATTGTTGTTATTAAAATTAGTTTTAGGTAGAAGATAATTGTGGAGGAAGTAGTTAAATTTAGATAATTTTTATTGAAATTCAATGATTTTTTATTTAGTACTAGTAAATATTGTTGGGTCCATCTCATTTGGGTGGTCTAAGATCAAAGTTTAATACATTTGGGCAACTGAGTAATTCAATAAACTTTGAGGAGCTAAGTGACAATTACCATGAAATATGCCTTGTAAAAGCCTAGATAGCGTGCGTGTGGAGGAGAAGCCGCGAGAGAGCGAGAAAAGCCAGTAGAGATTTTTAATTTGGGCAAGATTTTTAATCTTTAATTGGGTGATGGGACAGTAAAATTAACTTCATTTATTGTTAAATTTTGAAAATAAATTTTTGACGTCACCCTTTATAATTTTATTGGTTTTTATTTTTATTTTATTCTCTTTTTTACTATTATTTAAGATAATTATTTGTTAAAGAGATAATTATTAGATTATTATTATAACCCAATAATATTGAGATTCTTCATGTTGGTAGCAATGAATTAAAATAGGATATATACTATAAATAAATAAGAAGAAAAATAAACCAAATAAAATCAAAGGAAAAATCAACCACAAGAGACACATATTTTTACATGGAAAACCCAAAACGAGAAAAGCCACGGGACCTAGTATGGTAAAATCTTCTACTATATTAATGAGATTACACTTTCTTCTAAATTCTTCATTTCGCAGCCTATTTATATCCAAGGTTAATTTCCCATTTGGCACTGAATCATTCACCGACACCACTAATGTCTTCTAACTATCAAACAAAAAACTAAGCAACAACAATACGTGTAACTCATTTTCTGGAACAATTTTCATAATAGTCAACTGATCAACCAAGCCCTGAAACTCACTAGTATATTCAGTTATACTTCGTCTCTCCTTCTATTTTAAGTTAACAAGTATTTTTATTAAATTGACTTTATTATGTTCTGTTGGCTACTCATAAATCGTTTCTAATTTTTTCCAAAGTTTTGTTTCCACTTAATTTGCAGCTACTTCTGGTAGTCACTTTCCCAACATATACTTGATAAATCAATCTTAACTACACTTTATTTTTAAATAAATAACACATATCAATAGTTTTTTAAAAGTCTAAGGTTATGTTTTGCATTAAGATATTGTGGGTTATTTAAGCCACAATTGTCATGGCAAAAAAAATTATAATTTTAAAATAAAAGTTGATAAGGTTATGTTTTGCATTAAGATATTGTGGGTTATTTAAGTTACAGTTGTCATGAAAAAAATTATAATTTTAAAATAAAAGTTGATAGTATGGTAAGTGACTTTTAAATAATAATTAATTTTGGTAAAACTAAAATAATGTTACAGGTTTTTCATTATAGAACAATAGGATAAAATTTATCCCACTTTTAAACTACAATTGTAAGTATTTACTGAATAGTTTAATGTTATAAATTAAAAGTTATATGTTGCGGACCGCCCAATTTGTTAGCCCAATTGCCCACAATTTCGGGTTAGAGAGCCAACACAAAGTTAAGAGTGCTAGCTTGGCCCAATTCCGGAAGGTTCTAGGAAACTCTAGCACATGTGAACATGTAAATATTTTAGAATTCTTTATACAATTCCAGCACATGTAAATAAGCTAGGAAATTGTAGAATACTCTAGAGTTTGGCAGAGTTTGGCAAAGTTAGGCCAAGTTTGGCAAAGCCTCCCCTATAAATATGGGATGGCATTAGGCATTTGTATCCAACAAACTAAACAACAAGCATTGTAATCTCTCTTTGTGCAATACAAGTTTTCTCTTTGGCTCAATTGCTTTCTTCTCTAGTTCGAGAAGCTCTAGGCTTACTTAGCAATATTCGGCAAAGTTGTCTAAGTGCCGCACGGTTTAGCTGCGCAAAATACTCATCCCGTGACAAGTGGTATCAGAGCTAAGGTTTGCACGCACGCAAGTTAGCTCACGAAGCAATGGCCAACCCTTCGAAAGTAGCACAAGAGGGTGTTGTTGGTGTGGATGTTCCACCAGAACCAAGCCACGGCCGAGAAGGAGAACGCGCCTAAGGCAAGACTCGCGGCAAGTCCAAGGCCTTATCCGTGGACGCGTTGGAGCCTCGTGTAGGCACTCTCAAAATAGCATTGTCCGCCGCTCAAGATAGCCTCGAGGGATTGGAGGGAAAAGTGGACAATCTCGAGGGAGAATACGGCGAGTTCACGGTGGCCACAAAAGCTCTCATCCACGAGCAAGCGAACATTCTCCGAGGTGAGTTTCGTTGTTTCCATGATGAGTTGGTCAAATTTCGTAGTTTTGTTCAGGACGAACTACGTGCTGTCCGTGCGGAAGTGGATGAAGTCCGCTCGGATTGGGCATGGCACAAGCGCACACTCTCCGCAAGTCCAGCTTCCGCAAACTCGAGTGATGCGCGCCGCATTGATGTCCCAAAGCCCGACACATATGATGGCACACGCAATGCCACAATCGTGGACAACTTCCTATTCGGGTTGGATCAATACTTCGATGCCATGGGTGTCCGAGATGAGGCATCGAAGGTGGGCACATCACCCACTTATCTTAGAGGCACTGCACAACTATGGTGGCGTCGCAAGTATGGAGAGATGGGCAAGGGAATTTGTGCCATCGACACTTGGGCTGACTTCAAGCAAGAACTCCGAAAGCAGTTCGCCCCAAGCAATACGGAGAAGGAAGCGTGAGCGTGCTTACGTCGCCTCAAACAATCGGGTAGCATTCGAGACTACATCAATGAACTCAGGAGTCACTTGGCATATGACTTCTCGAAGGGAATGGTTCAACAAATATGAACCTATCTCAGGAGGATCTATATATATGGGTGATGATCATGCTTTCGAGATTGTTAGTATTAGTATTATCAAAATAAAAATGTTTGATGGTATCGTTCATACAATTGAAGAGGTACGACGTGTCAAAGTTTTGAAGAAAAATAGATAGTCTTCGTTGCAAAGCTCATGCGAAAAATGGGATTATGAATATTGCTAGACATGTTCTTGTATTGTTTAAGGCGGAAAAGATTGGTGCTAATCTATTAATGTTTAAGGAGGAAATACTATAGGAAATTGATCCATGTGTCATATCAAATAGAGAAGAGTTAGCAATGATATGGCATCTCAAATTTAGCCGCATGTCAGACCAAGGTTTGAAAATTCTCTTAAAGCAGAAGTTGCTTCCAGGGCTTAAAACGGTGAACTTACTGTTTTTTGAGCTTTGTGTTATAAGTAAGTAGCACATATTAAAGTTCAACAGATCGACCGGTAAAAGTAAATCATTCTAGACTTGATTTATTCTAATGTTTGGGAATCAACAAATATGTCGATGGGATGTGCAAAGTACTTGGTGAATTCTATTGATGATTATTGTCGGAGATGTTAGGTATATTTATTTAAGAAAAATTCAGACGTATTTTTCAGTGTTCAAGGAATACAAAGCATGGTTAGAACTTAAATTACAAAAAAAGATCAAGCGTTTAAGGATAGATAATGGTAGAGAATTCATAGATGGTGAGTTTCTCGCATTCTGTAAACAAAAAGGTATTCGCAGACAGTTTATGGTCGCATGCACTTTGCAATAAAATGGAATGGCAAAGCAGATGAATATGACTCTTATAGAAAGAATAAGAGATATGTTGAGGACTACTGGTCTATCCAACTCATTATGGGCAGAAACAACCAAAACTACCTATTATGTAGTAAATCAGTCGCCATCCACGATAATTAGGTTAAAGACTCCGATGGAGATGTGAACTGAAAATTTAACTGATTACTCTGATCTACATTCATTTGGATGACATGTGAATGTGATGTACAATACCCAAGAATGAACAAAGCTAGATCTAAAATCCAAGATATGTATCTTCTTAGGGTATGCTCATGGAGTGAAGGAGTATTGTTTGTGGGATCCCACTACCCATGAGACTGTCATCAGCAAAGATGTTATCTTTGTAAAAGCACAATTACAAAGGAAAAAAAAAAGGAAATGATAGCACCGTGAAGAAAAAGCCTTAGCTAAAACAAACTCAATTTAGACCATTGTGCATATTATAAGAGATTTGAAGATAATGATTTCATCATTTTACTATTATATGTGGATAACATATTGGTAGAGGCCCTAACAAAGATCAAATCCAAGAATTAAAGGCTCAGTTGGGCAGGAAGTTTGAAATAAAGCAAATAATATTCTAGAGATGCAAATTTACCGAGACATAAATAACAAGAAGATTTAGCTTTCTCATAATAATTACTTGAAGAAAATCATGTGACACTTCAACAAGCAAGATTGTAAGCAAATTTCTACTCCATTTCCCGTTAATTTCAAGTTATCATTAAGTATGCGTCTTAGCAATAAACCAGAGAGGAAAGAGATGTCTCCAGCACCGTATGCATCAACAGTGGGAGCAGTCAGTCGATACATGACGAATCCTGGTGGAGAGCATTGGAAAACTGTAAAGATGATTCTAAGATATATTAGAGGAACCTCAGATGTTGCATTATGTTATAGAGGATTAAAGTTTACTGTCAGGGGTTATAAGGATTCAGATTTTGCAGGAGACCTTAATAAAAGTAAATCCACTACTAGCTATGTATTTACACTTGTAGGAGAAGCTGTAAGCTGGGTTTCAAAACTGCAAATTATTTTGGCTTTATCCACAACGGAAGCAAAATACATAGCAGCGATATAAGCTTGCAAGGAATTTGTTTTGATGCAAAGGTTATTGAAGGAGCTTAGACACAAATAAGAGATTTTTTTTTTGTATTTTGTTACAGTCAGAGTGCCTTACACATTACAAGGAATTCAGCCTTTCATTCCAAGACGAAGCACGTAAGAGTTCAATATCATTTTGCTCGAGAAGTAATGGAAGATAGAAATATAGATTTACAGAAGATCCATCCCAAGGAAAAACTAGCAGATGCTTTGACTAAACCAATCAATACTACCAAGTTTGTATGGAATGGATCCTCTTATGACCTAGCAGAAATGTAAACAATATGACAATGGCGAAGCAGAAAAGATGGTGTGTAGTTTGATTGATTCTCAATCTAATCTCCAAGTGGGAGAATGTCAAAAGTGGCATGTGACCACCGCTCTTCTAGAAGGTAGTGCCTGTCATTGTGGATGTAATTGTTTTAATGGATATTGTGATAATAAATTTTTTTATAAAAAGATGGGTGTAAAGAATAATTAAATGGGCTCAAATAGCCACCTACCTGATTGTTCGAAATTTTGCTTATGCATTCTCTGTCTATGTTTGATAAACACTTTCATAATTTGTAGAAATATTTTCACCATTAAATTCCTTTTAAATTTTTTATTATCCTTTACGATGTTAAAATTTTAATGGTACATTTTTAAAATTAAATGAGACATCTGCATACAAATGTGCAAATTATAATTTAAACACCTGTCAAAATTTTTGCTGATGACAATTGTCACATTTATTTTTCAATTTCAATTAACATCTTTACCCAAGAGAAAATTAGATAAGAAATTTATAAGAGATCCACATGCTTAAAAAAATGGGTGGGATTATTTGATCCCATAATTTTTCTTTTAGCACTCATTCTCTTAAGAAGTCTATTATTAAAATTAAAAAATATAGTTTTTACGCTACACACCTTTATTTTTCAAAAAATGACCTCAATTAAAGATGCACACTTCTCTAATTTTTTTTCCTTCGTGCAGATTATTTCTACATCCCAACCACTCCTCATCACTTCTGATGTTCTGACTTTTTTTTTTTAATCTCAATAACATATTTAAGTTGTTCCCTTTCCAGCCTCCACAAGACCACGCGTATTAATAAGGAGAATGAGACTTATATTTTAATAAACATGATACAAACTAGAATATTTACGATTATTTTAAGGATAATATACTAGTATAAAAAGATCTCTTTTCAACTTCTATGTGGTGCTATAACGCTGCCTTAGTACTTTTTAAAATTTTTTGGGTAGCCAAGCCAAGCTTGAAAGAAAATTAGGTACTCATAATTAAACTAGGGGCAAAATGAGAATTTATTAAAATATGTAGAAAATACAAGATGAATAAAGAATTACAGAAAATGGAGCCCAAAAATAGATTCAGGGATGCCAAATAAGGGGGGAGGCTCCCTTTTTATAGATACATTGAGTAAATCATGGCCATCAGATTAAAAACAGTTTAGACGCTCAGGATTGTGCCACGTCATCAGTCAACAGTACGCGATTCGACCACGAGGTTTGAACAGTGACACAGTTTGACCACGCGGTTTAAACAGTCAACCGACTTGAATAGTGATGCGGTTTGGTTGTAAATTATTTTGTGTATATGCATGTATCATACGCGCGATTTTTGGTCCACTAATATGCTGCTGCGTCACCAATCAACAATACATAAGAATTTTAGTCCAACAGGATCGTGACATCTCATCAGTCAATGCCATATCATTGGTCAATGTCACATCATCGATCTGTATATATGAACAGTGTCGTGAATAGTAATGTAGATAGTACCGTATACGTGAATAATACCGTACATGTGAACAATGTCATTTTTTCTTTTATGCTCCTCCTAAGGTTTTCGATTGCCTTGAGTTCAAAACTGATGTCTGTTCTGCTATATGATCTCTCATTCATTGTAAAATGACAATGTTGCCCCTAAAATACTTGATTAAAATAAAACACACATAGTTAAATTACAAGAAACTAAAATACATAAAAATATAAGTGTTAGTAAGACTTGAAATGTAAAATGACGATTTTCTCCTTTATAAATATACGTTTTCTAATACTCAGCACACCCCCCAACCAGCTTATTGCTAGTCCCTAGCAAATAAAGAGAAAAAAAAATTCAAATCCAAAATATTTTTTTTTAACACTCGTGTTTATTCAATCAGACTAATGATAGCAATCAAATAAAAATGTAAGTATTATCTCCAGTCTACAAAAACATTACACCCACATCAACCATCTACACGAATCAACCCAGTAGACTTTGTCACAACTACTTTCAATAATAACATGTCAAACCCCAAAATCTTACCGGTAGTTGTGATACGCTCACAAGGAAATTAAACCGAATAAAAATAGTTACTTCAATGAATGCCAAATTTGAGAGAAAATAATAAAGAAGTAATGTCACACGCTCTCACCAAGATGAAAGAAATATGCCTACAGCTTAAAAATAATACGATCTTAAGTAAAAAAAAATGCTAGTCAACCCATTTATTTATTTTTTTTCTTTTTTTCCTTTTTTTATATGCATCACTACATCTTTTTAGCCCATATAACTAGCTTCTACTTCAGACGATAAATCCCTAAAATCAAGAAGGACTTTTATTAGGACGTAATGTAGGTTAGGGTCATGGCTAACAAATGAAGAAAAATAGGAAAAATAAAATATATGTTTGAGAAAAAATAGAGATATTTTGGAAAAATACAAGATGCATTTTGCTTATTTATTATTTTTTCTCCTTTTTTCTATATATTTTTTTTCAAACAACAATTTTTTTTTGGTTTTTTGTTGTTGTTTTTTTGGCACAACTTCACTGAATAAAATAATTATTTATGTTTTTCTCAAACATAAATAGGTAATGGAACTTGTAAGATATCAGGTAATACTCCAAATTGGACTAAGTCAAAATGATAAGTTGACAAAGAAATTTTTTTTTAAAGGTTCAAAAGGGTTAACTATGGATATTTCATAAAAGGGATGGCTAGAAAGGCTCAAACGGATCAAAGATGGCTTTTCCATCATCTTTTAGGGCTCTAAATAATCTTCCATATCTACTAATTAGATGAGTCTCCAGATGTAGCAACACACTTTTTTTCTTTTCTTTTATTTTATAAATTTTTTTAAAGGTTAACTCAAAAGAAATCTAGAGATCGTGTATAAAATAATAAACTGCTAAGCTGTATGAAGAATGGGCAAAAGATTTACTCTCCAAGAAAAATGATAAGCTTAAAAACTCACTTGGTACTTATTATGACATGTTCATTTCTTCAAGCAACTCATATTTGTCTCTGACATCAACATGTAGAGTAGCAAACATGGTGTAACATCATTTAAGACCAAAGATAATACAAATACTAAAATTTGAAATTCATTTTGTCATCTAATGTTAAAACAAATCACACAATTATTTTTTTATCAAACAACATTCTACCCCTCAACCTATTCAAAACATGAAAGGAAAATATGCATGCAGAAATGTGAAAATGATGTAGAAAAATTAATTAGAAAAGTTACACTTAAAATATAGAAAAAGAAAATGATTTTTTTTTAACTAAGAAGATGCGTTTTTAGAGGCACTACACTCCATATTCAGCCATCTTCGACTCAAAAATTTGAAAATATATATTTATAAAGGAGAAATTAAAAAGAAGAACTTAAAAAAATGATTATCAAAGCTTAATGAAGAAAAATAAAATGTCTGGATTTTTTTTTTTGGGTTTTCTTTTAAAACAAAGAAGATGCGTTTCTAGAATAACTACACTTCATATTCAGTCATTTTCAACATAAAAAGTTAGCCACAATTAGTCTCTATAACAAAAATTTAGTAAAAACTTAACCAAGATTCCGTAATTGTCGACTATTCCCTCCTTTCAACCAGAACGAAACATTGTCCTCAATATTTTAAAGAAAAGAAGTAGAGTTTAGAAGACATCGCTTGGGTGGTGCAACACAGAAAAAAATATTTACAAGCGGAGAGTTAAATCTAATTTGTACTTCTTACTACGGCTACTGTTACCATCATTATTTGGAGACTCCAACACAAAGGTCCTGGGGTATGGCTCTGGTTTATAAGTTTGTAACAAATCAAGTAACTCATTAGAAGTGTGAGTACAAATAAAAGGCTTTTTCCCTGTGGAAGGAATGAAATAGTATGAGCACATCTTGAGATGATGCCTAACACTTGATTTCCTTTGACAAAAGCAGCTTCTAACACCAATTTTGATAACTCTCGGTTACCTCCTCCATACACCAAGTGCAATTTTCTCTCTACTATACTTCGACCAAGATTTATGGTTGCCTCAACGAACTCTTTATGTTTGCCATAGTTAAATCTAGAAAGCACACAAATGTTCTTAAATTGTCTATTGGGAGTATCTACTATTGAGATACTTCTCAAAAATAATTTGTAAGTACTTGATAAAAAATCATATTTAAGAATTTTGTTGACAGTGGGTCACAGCTATGTATGAGGTAGCATGTCAGTGTCAAATAACGCGTAAATCACATGGCTTGCGAGTAAAAAAGGAAACATTAAAAAAGAAAAAAAACAATAATAAAATAAAATTATTAAAGACAATAATGCAAATGATAAAATAACAGTGAAATAAAAGGATATTTATAGGTAGTTGAGACTATGGCTCACATCTTCTTCTTATTTTACATCTAGAAATGGCTTGAACGCCCTCCATAGGTCGACGATAGGATTCCCATCCAGTTTTCTTATAAACTGGCAAACAGGGTCGTTTATAGTCAGATTTCCGAGACTATATCGTGCATGCTCTTTCTAGAATAATGGCCATAACTGAAAAATCGCTCCTTGTACATATCCACTAAGATGCGTTTCAAGAGACAAAATGATATCATCCAATTACTCCTTATTCAAGTCATCCCTAATGAATTGAATCTTATCTTCCCTGTTATTAGACACCATTCCTAAATAACATGGTTTTTTATCGCATCTCATTCTAGTACACTTATGACAAGCAACTGAAATTCTTTGAGCTCTTTGTTTTCTAGCATAACTTTCTTTACCACAACCGGACATGTATGCAATAAATTTAGTAAGCAACTTACCTGCCACTCGTACTTTTTCCTTGATTAACCAGTGGATGTTAGTAGGTATGTTATTCCTCATCAGCAATCGCATACGTTCGGACCAAGCATTATAGACTGTAAAGAGGGCATTTTGAGGAAGTGAAGGGAATTGATTGTGAAGCTTTGCTAGAATCTTGTTTTCGTCCATACCTTCGCCTCAGAAGATCAGTTATTATGGGAAACTGAAGTAACCGACTTAATTGTCACGGAGTACCGTTATCCGCCACTTCACCGGGGTAACAAACTAAAATACACAAATAAAGAAAAACAAACTAAAACACATAAAGAAAATTACAATCGTCATCTTATTAAATTTACCTTAAGCTCCAACTGGATGTTGTAGACACCTCTCTCAATGTCTATGAGTTGACTTTCTAAATCCTCAACATGGGATACTAACTCTAGTGGTTGCAAAGTCCAAATATGATGTGTTTTACAAAATCAAATCTACCTTTTGAGATGAGATTTTACATGTTGAAGTGGTCTAAGAATGTCCAAGATGAACTGTTTAGCTATGACACTCATGATTGACAATAATAAGAGAAAACTTAATGGTTAAACAAACACACTTCTGTAAAAATAATTTCAATTAGCAAAAGAATAATAAAAAGAAAGAAAAACTCAATTCAAATTTGGTGGGTCACTTAAATTTATTTCGGTGTCCTCTCCATGTGGTTGGTACTCTAGATATGGCTTCAATCTTTGACTATTAACTTTAAACGTGACACCGTTCTTTGGGTCCTTAATTTCAATTGCCCCATATGAAAAAACAATGTGAATAATAAAGGGGCTAGACCATCGAGAGCCTAACTTGCCTGGGAGTAGGTGCAAGCGAGAATTGAATAAAAATACTTTCTGATCTGGAGTGAAAGATCTTCTCATAATTTGCTTATTGTGAAATACTTTCATTCGTTGCTTATAAATTTTGGCATTTTCGTATGCATCATTGAGAATTTCTTCAAGTTCTGCCTACTATAATCTTCTTTATGAGCTAGCTTGCTACATGTCAAAGTTGAATTTCTTGATGGCCCAGTACGCACGATGTTCGAGTTCCATAGGTAGGTGGCAAGCTTTTCCATACACTAGCCTGTAGGGTGACATCCCAATTAAGGTATTGAAAGCCGTTCTATATGCCCATAATGCATCATTGAGTCTTAATGACCAATCTTTTCTGTCTGGCCTCACTGTCTTTTCTAATATGTGCTTTATTTTTTTATTGGAGATCTCAACATAACCACTAGTTTGCGGATGATATGGGTCGCCACTTTGTGAGTGATTGAATACTTAGTTAAAAGAGCTTTGAATGCTTTGTTACAAAAGTGGGCATCGCCATCACTGATTATTGCTCGAGGGAATCCAAAGCGTGAAACAATGTTGCTTTTAAAAAATCCTATCACCATCCTGTGATCATTGATTCTACATGGAATTGCTTCTACCCATTTTTTATACGTAGTCTATAACAACCAATATGTATTGATGGCGAAATGAAGAGGGAAAATGTCCAATGAAGTCAATACCCCATACATAAAAAATCTCAACCACTAAAATTGGATTTAATGGCATCATGTTCTTTCATGTAATGCTCCCCATTCGTTGACACCTATCACATGAAGAATAGAAAGTGTAAGCATCTCAAAATATAGTTGGCCAATAAAAACTATATTGTAAAACTTTAGTAGCTATTTTCTTAGCATTGAAATGGACTCCACAAGCTTGTTCATGGCAGAATGAAAGCATATTTTGAATTTCACTTTTTGGGACACATCGTCTAACAATTTGATATGCACAATACTTGAACAAATACGGGTCATCCTAAAAGAAATTTTTTATTTCCGCAAAACATTTGGCATTGTCTTGTTTTGTCCAATACTCTGGAAGTTGACCTGTAACAAGATAATTAACAATATAAGCGTACCACGGTAATACTTCACACTCATCAATTGTTCATCTGGAAATGACTTTTTCAATGTTAGAGGTTCAGTAATTGTGTCAAAATGAAGACAAAAGAGATGGTCAGCCACAACATTTTTTGTGCCTTTCTTATCTTTATATTCCAAGTCGAATTCCTACAAAAGTAACACCCAACGAATTAGTCTAGCTTTTCATCTTTTTTTGTAAGAAGATATTTAAAAGCAACATGATCGGTGAATACAATTATTTTAAAACCAATGAGATAAGATCGAAATTTCTCTAATGCAAACACTACTGCCAGCATTTCTTTTTCAGTAGTTGAATAGTTCAACTGTGTATCATTCAATGTCATACTAGTATAGTAAATAACATGGGGAATTCGATCAACTCTTTGTCCTAATACGTTTCCTACTGCATAATCAATGCATAACACATAAGCTCAAATGATAAGCTTCAGTTTGGGGGCTGAATGATGGGTGATGATGTCAACAACTATTTTAATTTTTCAAATGCCACAAGACATGAATCATCAAAGACAAAAGGTACATCCTTAGCAAGTAGATTGCATAAGGGTCTTGAAACTTTGTTAAAATATTTAATGAAACGTTTATAAAAACTAGCATGCCCAAGGAAAGATCTTACTTCTCTAACTGTTTTGGGTAGAGGAAGATTAGAAATGAGATCCACCTTGGCTTTATCAACCTCAAAATTGTTGCTCGAAATGATGTGACCGAGAACAATACCTTATTTTACCATAAAATGACACTTCTCCCAATTTAAAATTAAGTTCTTTTCGATATATCTCTATAGAACTAGTGTTAGATGATGTAAACATTGATCAAACGAGTCACCAAAGATAGAAAATTCATTCATAAAGATTTCAAGAAATCGTTCAACCATATTAGAAAAAATGCTCCACATGCATCGCTGAAATATAGCAGGTGCATTACATAATCCAAATGGCATCCTCTTAAATGTAAAAGTGTCAAAAGGGCAAGTGAAAGTAGTTTTCTCTTGATCTTTTGGTGCTATAAGAATCTGATTGTATCCTAAGTAGCCATCTGGAAAGTAATAAAATTTATGGCCTGCTAATCTATAAGGCATTTGATCGATAAATGGTAAAGGAAAATGGTCTTTATATGTGATAGAATTCAACTTTCTATAATCAATTCATACACGCCATCTTGTAGTCACTCTAGTGGGTATAAATTCATTATCAGTATTGGTAACTATTGTGACTCCTGACGTTTTGGGGACAACTTGTACAGGACTGACCCATGAACTATCAGAAATTGGATAAATGATACCTGCATCTAATAGCTTAAGGACTTCAGTTCTAACAACTTCCCTTATATTAGAATTTAACCGACGTTGCATTTCCCTAGTAGGTTTAGCATTTTCATCAAGGTGAATGTAATGCATGCAGTTTACTGGGTTTATACCTTTTATGTCTACTATGGTCCATTATAATGCCCCTTTGTGCTCTTTTAAAACATCCAACAACTTACCTTTTTATTCGTCGTTTAGGGATGGTAAGATGATTACTGGTAGAGTGCTTTCTTCTCTCAAAAAATCATATTCCAAAGTGTTGGGTAATGGTTTGTGCTCAGGTTTCGGTGGTGATTCCGATAATGGGATGAGTTTCTTCTCTTATGGTGCTAGTGGTTCAACTTTTGACTTCCATTTATTAGTGTCCATGGATGGTGTTGAGTCAAGTAAGGCATTGACCTCATCAACTGACCTGTCAATATTAAAATGCAAACCAAAATGAGTTAAACATGTTTGTAAAGAGTCATAACTAAGGTTTGAAAGAAAAGTATCATCAACTAACGCTTCTATTAAATCCACATCAACGATTCCATCATCTGTGTTGTGAGGTAGTTTGACAATATTGAAAATGGTTAGCTCCATAGTCATGTTGCAAAAAGACAACTGCATATTTTTAGTTCTGCATTGAATGTGAGCATCCGCAGTTGGCAAGAAAGGTCGGCCTAGGATAATAGGGATGTGCTTCCTTGAATCCTAGATTGGTTGAGTGTCAATTATAATAAAATCAACAAGAAAATAAAACTTGTTTACCTGGATTAGCACGTCTTTTACAATACCATGAGGTATTTTCATAGATCGATTTGCAAGTTGTAACACCACTGGAGTTTGGTGTAATTCTCTCAGTCCAAGTTTCACAAAAATTGAGTAAGGTAACACATTTATACTAGCTCCTAAATCCAACAAAGCATTCTCAATTGTGTGGTTCTCTATACTACATGAGATAGTGGGGGAGCCTAGGTCTTTGCATTTTAGAGAATTTTGTGCTGGAGTATAGAACTAACGTTTTATGTTAAAAATGCCTTCTTTTGAACATGAATGTTTCTCTTTTTAGTGCAAAGGTCTTTAAGAAATTTAGCATAAGATGACGCTTGTTTTATAGTATCAAGCAAATGGATGTTAACACTTACATGTTTAAAAATTTCAAAAATCTCACCTGTGGATTTTCCCTTATGTCCTTTAGCTAACCTCTGAGGAAATGGAGCTTTAAGAACATATTCTCGTGGGTCAGTTTCTTTTTTCTCCTCCGGTGATGAGTCTTCGACATTCACAGGTACAATTTGATTTATTTTTATCACCGACATCTCCACTTTGTTGTCAATTTCTTTCCCTTTTCATAAGATCATGACGACTTTGACCTCTCCATGAACTTGTACTTACTTCATGCACTCCTTTAGGATTAGGCACTGGTTGACATGGAAATTTGTCTTTCTCAACAGTCATTATCAAAGCTTGAACTGAAGAAGCAAGATGTCCCACCATTTTCTCGAGGTTTGAAATTGATTGGGCTTGTGAGTTAAAGCCTGTTCTCATCTCATTTCGTAGTTCATCAATGGTGCGGTTCTGTTGCTCAATCATGGAGTGAGAAACATGCTTGAAATTCTGAAATGTATCCTCCCATGGTCTGGGTTGAAAGTATTTATGGTTCTGATTGTATGGTCTAAATGAGGCTGAGAGGCTTGAGGAACTTGAGGAATTTATTGCATTGGTGGAGCTAGAGCTGCTGGTCCATTCTATTAGAATCCTTGAGATCATGAAAATTTTAGGTGGTCTCTCCATCTAGGGTTATAAGTGTTAGAGTATTTGTTGTAATTAGATGGTATTTTCATTACACGTATAGCATTGGCTTGATATAATTAGGAGTCATGGTCATGTGGCTCTGCTGATTTAGTAGTCAATAACGATGTTATTTGTCAAGAGAGACCTTCAATTATCGTTTTGACTTCTTTAATTTCTAAACTTAACTCGTCAATGTGAACCTCACTTACTCCCTTAATTCTTTTAGTACTCCTGAGCGATCGACTCCGTTGTTGGGAATTATCTGTTTGTCGCTGGAAGAATTCCCAAATTTCTAATGCACTTTTTGACATTAGCTCTCCTCCACTTGTTTCCATTAGTCATTTTTGCACATGTGGCAATAATCCCTCCAAAAAGTATTGGCATTGGTGTCATTTCTCGTACCCATGATGTGGACACTTCAAAAGCAGCCCATTGAATCGCTCCCATGTTTCGAAAAACTGCTCGTCTTCTCTTTGGGTAAACTCTGAGATTTCCCTGTAAATAACATTGGTTTTATGAATTAGGAAGTATTTATTCAAAAAATTTTGTTGCTATTTGTTTTCATGATGTAATGTTATTAGCAGGCAATGTATTGAGCCATTAACGAGCTCTATCCTTTAAAGAAAATGGGAATAATCTAAGTTTAACATTATCATCTAAAAAATTCTCATTTTTAAAAGTTTGACAAATAGTATGAACATCATTTAGATGATTATATGGGTCTTCATTTTCTAAGCCATAGAATGTTGGGAGACAATTTAGCACACTAGGTTTTAGTTTAAAACTCCTAGTAGCTACATTTGGTTATCTCATGCATGATGTGCTCAAATTACTTAAGGGACTAAAGTAGTCCTTAAATGACCTATCATGTGGTGCTTGTTGTTGTTGCAAATCCATTTTATTTTTAACGAGTTTGTGTGTGCGCAATGTTTTTTCAAGTTCAAGATCTATAGGCTTAAGATTAGGTAATAATGACATTCAACCATGCATGTAAAGAACATAAAAAAATAGGAACAAAATAAATAAAAATAAAGAAGAAGGATAAATTATGGTACTAACCTTATTACGTTGTTACAACCTTTCTATAAAAACACTTTAAAAATAAGTAAAATAAATTAACCAAAAATAAATTAATAAGATAAACAAAAAATTACAAAGAAAAATTACTTGAAAATTAAATTACAAAAATTAAAGAAGAGAAATTCTTACCTCTAAATGCAGATTCACTTTTTTTTCTTTTTCTTTTAAATAAAAAAATTACAAGAAAATAACTAAAAGAAATTATTTACAAAAATTAACTCTACAAATTAAAATAACTTACCTCCCCGGCAACGATGCCAAAAACTTGTTGTGCAAATTTTATTGAACTCGCAAGTGCACGAATCTATTGTAGAATAGATTAATGGTGACGAGTGTCGATCCCACAAGAAGGTGGATTTTAATTATGTGTAGAATTAATTTTCTAAATGGGTGATTGGATTTGTGGTGAAAATGATTAAGAATATTCTAAAATTTAGATTAAAATGGCGGGAATAAATTGAAGAGGAAACTATAATAATTGAAGCGCTTGGGTATCTGAATCCGCATCAATATGCACCATGAACTAAATATTCCTTATTAGTGTCAATTAAATCATGAGGGGAGAATTCACACCTCATGAACCACATTCTAATCAATATGGTGCTAAGGACTTATCGTGCCAAATAATAATAACCTTGTATTAGGGAGCCGGTGAAACTAGGACGGTATCTAGACAAAATTATTATTATTTGTCGACAAAAAGTCAGAACATCTACAATAATTAGAGGGGAAGAGAAAGTAAATTTATCAAATAAATCTCATGACACATGTTGAGATTTCACCTTCAGCCAAGCTTGAAAGAAAATTAGCTACTCATAATTGAACTAGGGGCAAAATAAAAATTTATTAAAATACGTAGAAAATACAAGATGGAGAAGAAATTATAGAAAATGGAGCCCAAAAATTGATTCAAGGATGCCAAATTAGGGGGGAGGCCATCTTTTTATAGATACATTGAGTAAATCATGGCCATCAGATTAAAAACAGTTTGGAATCTCAGGATTGCACCATGTCATCAGTCAACAGTACGCGGTTTTAATAGTGACACAGTTTGACCACGCGGCTTGAACAGTCAACTGGCTTGAATAGTGACGCGGTTTGGTTGTAAATAATCCTGTGTATATGCATATACCGTACGCGCGATTTTTTGTTCACTAACATGTTGTCACATCACTGATCGACAATACATAAGAATTTTAGTCCAATAGGATCGTGACACCTCATCAGTCAATACCACATCATCGGTCAATGCCACATCATTGATTCGCCTATGTGAATAGTGTCGTGAACAAGAACGTACATGTGAATAGTATTGTATATGTAAACAGTACTATTTTTCCTTTTATACTCCTCCTAAGGTTTTCGACTGTTCTAAGTTCAAAACTGATGTCTCTTCTACTGTCTGATCTCTCGTTCATTGTAAAATAACCATAATGCCTCTAAAATACATAAAATACTTAATTAAAATAAAACACACATAGTTGAATTACAAGAGACTAAAATACATAAAAGTAGAAGTGTTAGTAAGACTTGAAATGTAAAATGATCATTTTTTCCTTTATAAATATACATTTTCTAACACTCAACATAAGGTTCATAGTTGAGAAAGAAAATATGATAATAGAAGCCCCAATTTCTATTATGTTGACACTTGTTAAGTCCGTATGATGTGCATTCGTTTTGTTTATTATTATATTGTGAAATACTCAATTCAATCATGAGAAAATAAAAATAAATAAAACAAGAGCCATAATATGGATAAGAAAAGAAACAGGGTTTAATTTTGGATGACTTCCTTAAGTGAGTGTAAGGAGAATTATTTTTTTTTCTCCAAAAGTAATTTTCTTTAAGGATAATATAGGAATATAATTTTTATTAAAATTATCGAAGTAAAAAGTATTTTTATGGTATTATCAAATAACCTCTCGCTAAGAAATCTACAAAAGAGATGGAGATTAAGGATAATAACAAATTAGAACTAGCTGATTACTAATATGAAAACTTTAAGCAAGGATGTGAAATTAGTTAATAAGTTTCGAGAAGTTGTTGAAACGATTGTGAAATAAATTTCCATTGATTAATGATTACGCTATTAGAATAAGATGATTAAGAATTGCAGAATTGGAAAACTACATATGACAATACCGGCATAAGCCTAGATCAAAATTCAATAATTGATTAATTTGCATCACATTGTTGATTACACAAAGTAAATTTATAATTTTAAAGTTTAGTCGGCTTAGGCTTATCAACGTAATCTTCAGCTATCATCACTGTTTGTTAATTATTTTGTTAAATAATGCGAAGTTCGAAAATTTGTAATTCATTTATATAGGATAACTTCCTTTCCCCTAAATGTAATTGTTTTAATCGATACTTTGGTAATTCACATTTTTATAAAATAATGGGCGTCAAGAGTATTTTGATGTATTCAAATACCCACTTGTTTGATTGTTCAAAATTTCACTTAAAGGGAGTTTATGACAGATATTTCATCCGTCATCTATGTTATTGTCATTAATTTATGACAAATTATTTTTCGTCATGAATTCATAATAGCATTTTACAATCATATATTTTTCACACAATATTTTAATATGAAAAAATAATTAAATTAAAATTTAAACTAATTTAAATTTTTACACCATATTTTTAATATTTTGGCGGGAAATTAAATTGTCAATTTGTATATTTATTATTAATTTTCGCAAGAAATTTTTTATGACAGACGTTATGATGCATAGTTCCCGTCATAAAGTTATATTTAAATTATATAAATATATTATTTTTGAATTCTTGTTTACAAATTTTATTAATTAATAAAAATGAATATCATAAAAAAAAGTAAAAACAATTAATATAACATTCATTCACTCCAACAAATTAATTTGAAAATAAATACATATAATATCAAATTTCATCACCATCGTTACAAAATAAAACTGAAATGCAAGTTATGCAACTCAAGAGGGGGGTGAATTGGGATTTTAAAATGTATGCAATACGATTCGCACAACAATTTAATCTATTGCCTTAATCAAATAAAAAAACAATAAATTTAATCAAGCACAATATTAAAAGAGTAAGGGAAGAGAAAACAAACACAAGAATTTTTAGATGGTTCGGCTATCACCGCCTACGTTCACACCTCTAAGCTCACCCGACCTAAGGATTTCACTATCCAAGCCTCCCAAGACTTCAAAATGTTTACAATTAACTTCCAAGGTGTCAATGGACTTTTACAACAAGAGATTATCTCTCAATCTCTTCACCCCAAGTGTTTCTCACACTTGTACACTCACAATTTGATGAGAAATGAAAATCACAACAATGAAACTATCTTTAAGTTTGGATAACAAATTATATCTCAATAATGATTAAAGATATAATGATTTACAAAATGAAAGCTCAATGTATGATATAAGATCTTATTTTTGCTTGCATTAGATCTTAAAATGAAGTTGGAGTTGAGTTTTTATAGTTAAAATTCGAAAACTAGCCGTTATAGGCAAATTACCGCAACCAAACAGTTAGCCGCTTTATTTATCTAGCTAGCCGCTCATAAATAGTGATATTACCGTTATTTTTAAATTTTGCTACATTAACATTGTTCACTAAAATTATACTTTGGCCCAAATCTTTCTATAATTATACTATAACCCAAAACATCATAAAACTTTACAAATAGATCCAATTTTAAAATTTCCTAATAATAATTGTCTTCCCAAAACTTTATAAAATTATGACATAGCCCCAAAGACATTATTATTTTGCAAAAAGGTCATTTTCAACATAATACTCATATTTTTCAAAGTTCTCAACACCTTTCACTTTAGTCTAAAATATTCATAAATTGTAATATAGCCCAAAACATTTCAAATATTTGTAAAAAGGTCCAACTCCGAAATTCAATAATAATACTTATTAAAATCAAAGATTTCAAAACTTTACATTTAAGTCCAAATTACTCAAATCCACAAAATACTTTACCTTATAAAAATAAAAATGTTTAGTTTATAAAAAGTAATTATTTAAACTAATCTCTTGAGCTTCTCCAATGCTAAATCATGCATCAATTAAATCATACCAGCTTTACAATAATTTATCACACTAATTTATCCGTTGAGCTCTAAACTTTATTCTTGATTTCGTCGTTATCTGTTGAGTGTCTTGAACTTGATTTCACTTGCATAAATATTACCCTTAAAAAACTAGTGAAAATGTGAAATACAATATTTATTAAATTACTTAATACACATGTTTGTTATCATCAAAATTACATTATGTGTAGCCCTTTACGCTAACAAAAACATCCCAAATAAGAAAAAAAAACCATACCAAAATATAAACTCATCGTTAAATTCCAATTAAACACCAAGAAAAAAAATTCAAACTCCATCCACCAAGCCAAGTTGCCGAACAAAACTTCCTAAGATTAATGAAAATATTCCAATAGCAAGACTCCAACAAAACTTCTAGCACCAATACCATCTTCCAATAGCACTCTAATACCAGTATCAAATAAGGTAAAAGTCACATATGATACTTGTATGAGAAAAACCATCCACATTAACAAAGAGTACATATCGCCTTTTCTGCTGCTATGAAAGAGTCCGATTATGGTCTGTCAGCTTAGCAATAATGAAAAAGTAATTCCAGCATATATTTTCTATCCAGCAGGGCCCAAATCCTTATCTTTAGGGGATAAGATATCGAATGAGATAATAAATAAGTAAAAGGTAAATATGAGGGATACTGAAACAAAAGTAAACCTAAAACTATAAGGATAAAGAACATTTTTCCCACTACTAAGAGTAGCATAAGATGTAATTGCAATTGATGCTGCAAGCATTATTTGTCTTTCAGATTGCGCAAGTGATGACCATGCTTCATCCCTTTCCTTTTTAAGTCTAGCAATTACATGACAAGCAGCATCATATTGAGGACAAATCAATATGCTAAGGTCAATGAGTTGGTCAAGTGATGATTTAATTACAATTTGTAGGCTATAGTCAAATAGAAGAAGACATAAAGTGTACATGTGTAATTTTATAGAGAAAAAAAAAACTAAAATTTGCTAAGGCTCAATGCGTATTTTCTGGATAAATACATTTTATAGCGATAACAGCAAGCCTATAAACTAATTATCTATAAAATCAAATTATTTAGC
Organism: Citrus trifoliata; assembly: GCA_018350135.1. Taxonomy (NCBI): domain Eukaryota; kingdom Viridiplantae; phylum Streptophyta; class Magnoliopsida; order Sapindales; family Rutaceae; genus Citrus; species Citrus trifoliata. Next base: position 176,994 of record VKKW01000249.1, on the reverse strand, counting down.
AACAAGCTCATCTTTCCATTAACTTCAGCTAGCACAATACAGTATGTACATCAATACAATCAAATAGATGATATGTATCATATATACACTAAATGCCGAATATAAAGAGATAATTTGTGAATTAAACTTTAGCAGGCATAACATCAAGTGCTATTACCTGGTACAATGCATGGCTTAGCTCTTGCCTTGCTATATGATGTTGTTACTCTAAAGTAAAATTAGATAGCATCAGACCATCCCATTCATACATTTAGACAAACAATGTAACTGCTAGGAAATATAATAAAGAATCACATATTAAAATGTAAAATTCAGTATCAATTAAAATTGTGAATTTGAAGAAGTGTCACTAAGAAATCAACAATATTATAGTTAGAAAAATGATAAAAGACATTAAATTATGTTTACACGATTATCATTATTTATAAAAGAAGTATTTACTTTTCAAATGAAAAAAATTAAAAGAGCACAGAACAAGGGATCTCAAAACAAAAATCTTATAATAGCTCTACCTTGCAAAATATACTGGATAAATCTAGCATAAGAATAGTTGGCAAGAAAACTCTAAAACAAAATATCCATGTTCTACATTCTAAATTATTATAGAATAAAAAGACCTAATGAACACAAAAACAATATGATATTATGAATGAAAAACATGGGCTAAAATCTAGAAAACAACATGTTTCATGCAAAGAAAAAGATCACCATAAAAATCAGAGGTTATTACATGTTGATTGAATTGGAATATAATCTAAGCTTTTACTTGGCAAGAATTTGGTAATGTGCTAAAACACAAGTTCATGAAAAAACATATGAAGTCGAAAGTCAAATTCTTTTTAAGTACTAACAAATTAAAAACTCCTTCCAAACAAACTTAAACATTTAACACAGCAGACACAAGGCAATAAATCATAATCACATTCATTTTGGAACATTACAAGCATCCCACGAATGCTAGCAGCCATCAATGGCCTGGGCTTCTTAAACTTCATGGCAAGCCATTAAGCAAAAGACAAAAATTATCATGCAAGATTACATTAAATAATGATGATGAAAACTTCTAACAAACCAGGAAAAGCAACCATCATAAATTTCTATAACCATTTTCTCCTAAATTATGTAGAGAAAAATGGTAATTTCTAACACACATTTAATCAAATACCTTCTCCCGTATTATGTAGATAAAAATAAAATGTTAACTATATGAATCTCTAATAGACATTTAATCAAGCACCTTACATGTGCAAAAATCTTTCAAAATTGTAAACCAAATATACATGTTAAATCTTCAATTGACATTCAAATTTTCCCAAATCATGATTTCTTAGACAAGAACGAGTAAAATTTACAAGATAATTGAACATGAAAATTTCAAGAAAAAGCCAAACCCAGACCATCATGACAACCACGAGCCACCATTACCTTACCCCTCCACAACAAATCCAATACCATGCAAATCAAACCCAATCAATTTTTGCACCAAAATCCCATCAATTTTACTATTTAGAAAACTAAACCCACAAGTTTTAATACATACCTGATGTCAATTTCAATTTAAAAAAAAAATCAACAACCTTACCTGGATATGGATTGATTCGTTGAGGAAAAAAATTAAAAAAAAAAAAAACCAATTGTTTCTCACAGTGGAGGTAGATATGCTTGTGGAGATGACGAAAAGATGAAAAAACTGAGAAACAATGTGAAACGAGAGAGCAAACGAGCCTGACAGCTTGAATGGAGGAAGAATGGTGGCATTTTGAATGACAAAATAGTGGAGTTTTTATGATCTATCAAGATTGAAATTTTAATTCTAGGGTTTCAAATGATGAAAGAGAGAGGCAAAATAGAGAGTGATTAGGAGAACGTCCAACACTTAGACAAAATTTTTGTGTTTTAAGCAATCCTATGGTAAATTGTAGCCTTTTATTCTTTTTGTTTTTATTTTTTTATTTTTAAAAAGGTGTTGTTTGATTTTTTAAATAAAATAATACATTAAAATTTGGTCAAACACAATCAAAATCACAATTCTATCACAATTTCTTGATGTAGCAAATCTCTATCACAATTCTATCATCAATTCCTGATAAATAATAATTTTATCACAAAATCATCATTAATGCATGATAGAACTATATTTTGTCACAAGTCTGTTGTTGTGCAAATTTTATTGAACTCGCAAGTGTACGAATCTATTGTAATATAGATCAATGGTGACGAGTATCGATCGCACGAGGAGGTGGATTTTAATTATATGGAGAATTAATATTGTATGAGGGTGGTTGGATGTGTGATGAAAGTGACTTAAATTATCCTAAAATTAGAATTGAAATAGCGAGAATAAATTGAAGAGAAATCTATTGAAATGACGTACTTGGATATTTAGATCCGTATTAACAAGCACCATGGGCTAAATATTCCTTATTAATGCCAATTAAATCATGAGGGGGGAATCCACACTTCATGAACCACACTCTAATTAATATGGTGCTAAGGGGTTATCGTGCCAAATAATAATACCCTTGTAATAGGAAGCCGGTGAAACTAAGGCGTTATCTAGACAAGATTATTATTATTTGTCAACGAAAAGTTAAAACATCCACAATAATTAGAGGGGATGATAAAATAAATTTACGAAATAAAGCCCATAACACATGTTGAGACTTCACCTTCAACCCAAGCTTGAAACAAGTTAGCTATTCATAATTGAATTTGGGGTTAAATGGAAATTTATTAAAATACGTAGAAAATACAAGATGGAGAAGGAATTACAGAAATTGGAGTCCAAAAATGGATTCAGAGATCTCAAATTATGGGAGATGGCCCCTTTTTTATAGATACATTGTGTAAATCATGGTCATCATATTAAAAACAGTTTAGACGCTCAGGATTGCACCACGTCATCAGTCAATAGTACATGATTTGACCACGTGGTTTGAACAGTAACACGGTTTGACTCGGCTTGAACAGTAACACGGTTTGGTTGAAAATAATCCTGTGTATATGCATATACTGTACGCGCAATTTTTGGTCCACTAACATGCTGCCACGTCACCAATCAATAGTGTATAGGAATTTTAGTCTAATAGGATCGTGACACCTCATCAGTTAATGCCACATCATCGGTCAATGCCACATCATCGATCCGTCAATGTAAACAGTGTCGTGAACAGTAACATAGACAGTACCGTACATGTGAACAGTGATATTTTTTCTTTTATACTCCTCCTAAGGTTTTCGACCATCCTGAGTTCAAAAGTGATGTTGCCGTGATCTCTCATTCATTGTGAAATGACTATAATACTCCTAAAATACAGAAAATACTTAATTAAAATAAAACACACGTAATTAAATCACAAGAAGGTTAAATGCATAAAAGTAAGGGTGTTAGTAAAACGTGAAGTGTAAAATGATGATTTTCTCCTTTATAAATATACATTTTCTAACACTCAACATCCGTCATGCTTTTATGACATATACAATTTTACCCAGAGTCTATCATAAGTTGTTTGTAATCTATTGTCAGTTTTTTTGTAGTGAACAATTCTCAAATTTTCTGGAGAGTCCATAATTATCATTCTTTCACTTCTATAATTAATTTTCCTACAACTTAAACATCACCAAACCACATGTTTAAAGCAATATTAGACATGTAAAACAGACAACAGCCTTGCTTTTGAGTTTTGAAACAAAAAACATCACCAAATCATATAGCTTGAGATAATTAGATCACTCTTAAGAGTTTGACCATGTTTGCATTGGCAAAGAATATTAGTAGAACATTTTTTTTCTTTTAATAATATAATGTTATAGATCTCAAATAGTCTATGTGTTCTTTGTTGGACCAAACATGTGATCATGATTTTTTTGGACTTAAGTCGTATTCATATCAAAACAACATTTAGATAAGCATGTGCCAAGAAAAATTCAGTTTATGTATTCTTCCATGTGTTTTTCATTTATTTTTGGATGTTTTTCATCTTCAATTGTTTATGTTGCAACAAAGGTATTTAAGTCATTGTTAATTTGTACCTTGCATACATGTATTGGTAATTTATTCTGATTTTTTATCTATATTCTACTGCCTTAATGTGTCAGGATCAGATCTAATTGAAACTAAAAATGGATAAGTCATGGATGCATTGTAGTAAAATGGCAAAAGAGTATGATGATAGGGTTGAAACATTTATGAGGTTTGCTATTACTAATGCCGAAGGCAGTAGCATCATTAGATGTCTGTGTACTAAATGTATGAAGCTATCCTTTCGTACACATAATTGAAATGCAAGTTATACAACCCAACAGGGGAGTGAATTGCGATTTTAAATCTTATACTAAAAAATTCATACAACAATTTAATCTATTTCCTTAATCAAATAAAAAATAATAAATTCAATAATGCACAATAATAAAAGAGTAAAGGAAGAGAAAGCAAACACAATAATTTTTACGTAGTTCAGCAATCTCCGCCTACGTCCACGCCTCCAAGCCAACCAAGTTTGATGATTTCACTATCCAAGCCTCCCAAGGCTTCAAGTTCTTACAATTGACTTCCAAAGTGTCAATGAACATTTACAATCAATAGATTATCTCCTCAATCTCTTCACCCTAGTGTTTCTCACACTTGTACACTCATAATTTGATGAGAAATGAAAATTACAACAAAAACTCTCTTTAAGAGTGGATATGCAAATTATAGCACAATAATGATTCAATAAATGATGATTTGTAAAATGGAAGCTCAATATGTGTTATATGATCTTGTTTATTCTTGCATAGTCTTTAAATTGAAGTTGGAGTTGGGCTTTTATAGCTAAAGTCTGAAACCTAACCGTTATAGGTAAATTTCCGCACCCAAACGGTTAGCCGCTTAATTTGGTCGGCTAGCCGCTCCAATACAGTAAATTTATAGTTAACTTTGAATTTGCTACAGTACAGTAAATTTCAAGTGTTTGGATTACAGTCGAGTCCTCAAACTTGCATCAATTATAGTATGGCTCAAAATGTTTCAAATGTTTGCAAATAGGTCTAACTCCAGAATTTAAAATAATACTTATTAAATATTACTCAAATAGGTCCAACTCCAGATTGCAAAACTTTTCATTTTAGTCCAAATTACTCAAATCCACAAAATACTTTATCTTATAAATATAAAACCTTTTAGTTTATGAAAAGTAATTATTTAAATAAACTCTTGAGCTTTTCAAATGTTAAATCATACATCAATTACATCATATTGGCTTTACAAGAATTTATCACAATAATTTGTCTGTTGAGTTCTAAACTATATTCTTGATTCTTGATTTCGCCATTATCTGTTGAGTATCTTGAATTTGATTTCACTTGCATAAATATTATCCTTCAAAAACTAGTGAAAATGTAAAATACAATATATATTAAATCACTTAAAACACATGTTTGTTATAATCAAAATTACATTATGTGTAGCCCTTTAGGCTAACAATAAGGTTATTCGCGAACATCTGTCTTTTCATGGCTTTGATGTTTCTTACATAACCTGGAGTTGGCATAGGTAAGATGTCCATGACACACCACTTCCTAATGTAGAAGTAAATGTTCCGTTTAAGTTTATGGACTATGATAATGGTAACACAGTAGATATGGTTAACGATGCTTATAAGGATTGTGCTGTAAATCCTAAAGCATTTAAAGAACTTCTAGAACAGGCTGAGAAGCCTTTATACCCAGGATGCATAAATTTCACTAAGTTAGGCACTTTGGTTAGCTTGTTCAATATAAAAGGTAAATTTGGGTGGTCTAACACAAGTTTTACCGAGTTGTTAGAGGTCTTCTAGCCAAGTTGCTGCCCTGAAAGTAATGAAATTCCTATGTCTATGTATGAGGTCAAAAAGATAATGTCTGTTTTAGGTTTAGAATATGTGAAAATACATGCTTGCCCAAATGACTGCATACTCTACAAAAATAAGTATGAAGGCCTCTCTGAATGTCCTAGTTGTGGTTTTTCTAGATGAAAAAAAAAGAGTGGTAGTACTGACCAGTATAGGAAAGGGGTTCCTGCAAAGCTTTTATGGTATTTTCCGTCGACACCTAGATTTAAGCGCATGTTTCAGTCCTCACAAACTGCCAAAGACTTGACTTGCTATGCAAATGAGAGAGTCGATAATGGTAAGCTTTGACATCCGGCAGACTCACTATCATGGAAATTAGTAAATAACAAATGGTTGACTTTTGCATTAGATCCTAGAAACCTTCGCCTTGCCTTATCAGTTGATGAAATAAATCCACATAGCTCTCTAGTAACGTACAATCTTCCTCCACAGTTGTGTATGAAATAGAAATTCATGAAGTTATCCCTACTGATTTATGGTCCTTAACAACCGGGTTATGACATTGATGTGTACTTGGCTCCTTTGATAGAAGATTTGCAAACTTTGTGGAAGTTGCAGTAGAGAGTTATAATGCCTATAGAAAGGAGTTTTTTAATATGCGGGTTGTGTTATTATAGACTATAAATGACATTTCAGCGTATGGAAATCTAGTTGGTTGCATTGTTAAAGGATATAATGCTTATCCATATTGTGGTGTAGACACTACTAAATGTAGACTCAAACAGAGTGGAAAAAATGCATATATCAATCACCCGTTGACTTTCTTATGATCACGATCTTTGACAACACAATAGAGAGATTGTTTACTCTGAAACCGTTGAATGTTGAGGGTGTTTTATGGCTGGTTGATTCTATTGATTATAAATAGAGGAAGAACAAGTCATTAAAACATAAAAGTTCCGACAATGATGACCACATATGGTGGGAAAAAAATCTATATTCTATAATTTAGATTATTAGAAGCATTTACTTGTGCGTCATCAATTAAATGTTATGCACATTGAAAGAATGTGTGCAAGAGCATTTATGGAATACTACTCCACATTCCAGGAAAGACCAAAGATTGTTTTAAGTCAAGGAATGCTCTTGTGGACATGAAAATCAAGAATGAACTAGCACCAACTTAAAAACAAAAAAAAAAACAAAAAACAAGCGCACCTTCCTTCCTGTAGCTTGTTACACATTAACTAAAGATGAAAAGACACGATTCTGCAAAGCTTTGAAAAGTATTAAAGTTTCTACTGGATATTCCTCAAACATTAGAAATCTTGGGTCAATGAAGGACTTTAAACTTCTAGGCCTTAAGTCATATGACTGCCTTACTCTTATGCAACAACTTCTCTCTATTGCCATTAGGTGTGTCTTGCCAAAGCATGTGAAAGGAGCTTTGATCAGGCTGTGTTGTTTTTTCAATTCGTTGTGTTCCAATGTGGTTGATGTGACAACATTGAATAAATTACAGGCATACCATGTGGTGACTCTATGCTTGTTAGAAAAATATTTTCCTTCATCTTTCTTTGACATTATGTTATACATGACTATGCATTTAGTCAATAAAGTTAGATTATGTGGTCCATTTATCTTCGGTGGATGTATCCCTTCGAGAGATACATGAAAACTCTTAAAAGTTATGTTTGAAACCACAACCGTCCTGAGGGTTGTGTAGCGAAGAGTTATGTTACGGAAGAAGTATTAGAATTTTGTGCAGAATACATGTTAAACATGAGTACAGTTAGGGTTCCACCTGGACATGTACAAAAAGCTATCAAAAGATAAGCCACTATGTGGTGGGAAAGTGGTGCAAATTCTTGCAAATTTGATAAATCAAGCACACATGTACATCTTGCATAACACACAAGAAGTGGTATCATACATTAGGTAATTTGAATTGGCATGAGAAAGTTGTCATGGTTGGCTATGTATGGAGACAAGTGTATGGCCAATATGGAATTCATCACTTTGTAATAAACAACAAGGGTGTCCTTGTGAGGTAATATGAATTGGCATGAGAAATCCTTGGCCAAGGTAAAATATGTTTGAAGGAGTTCAAATTATATTTTCATGCCAAGTTAATTTAGATTTATTTTGAGATAAAACATAAATGCTTAACACGCTAAACCATTAGCTGTGCTTTTCTCTGGACATGGATGATGAAGAGACCAAGACATGAGATACAATGGAATAGGTTCTATAGATCCAGTAATTCTTGTTATTTGGGTGGTTGTGAAATACTGCTAGGTGTCACTCATGACTTGTAGAAACCTTAAGATCATTATTGGTAAAACGTATTACCAATGTATCTTAAGGTCATTAGAAAAGTTCTAATTGATGACTAAAGAGTTTAGCATCATTTAATGAATAAAGAGTTATCATTAAAATAGTTCTACTACCTTATAACAAAGAACCTAAAAGGTCACACGCCTAATAGAAATGAAAAATGAGTTACCAGAAAATAAGAAGTTAAATTTCCTAATTTTAGGAAAATCAGTATTTATATTATAATTCATTAAGAATGAATATATATATATATATATTAAATATAATTTAAGATAGAAATTTAGATGTTCCATAAGTAGTTTAAGGAACAAAATAAATTTCATAAATCCTCAATCAAACATTATGTATAATATCAAACACGTAAAATGACCATTTTGGACATGTTCCGGTTCATAAATGATTATGAACTCCTAGACCAATTTTGGGTTTAGAATTTTGGGCTTTTATTGGATCTAATATGGATTAGGAGAAAGCATTAGAACATTTCACAAAAAAAGCCCACAATTAACCATTTGATTTGATCAAAATGGGATTAATTAATTAAAGACAAAATTAATTAATTTCGCTATTCATTTATTCAAAATAATTTGATTAAATAAATTATTGAAGTGATTAGATCACATTCAATAAATAATGGCTTAGTGGGTGGGTCTAGCACATGATAATGTTTGGTGCCATTATTGAAAAGATAATGGTGGCTTTATTTGGTGGAATGAATCATCATGAACTAGCATTCATGTTTCTTCATTATCTCTCTCATTTTAAAACGAAATTTGGTGATTCATAATTCCATGAACTCCTAGGACATTTCTAAGTGTGGACTGACTAGAGGCATCACAATTGGGGTGCTTTAAGGATCTCAAATCGTGGCAAAACAGAAGCTGCTCGTGCAGTGGTCTATATCCTGGATAGTGTTCGTACCTTGCTGTTTTCAGTCATTTTCTCCTACCTCAAGTCATTTCTGAAACTACAAGTGAGGTAAATAAACTTCAATCTTTCCTCTTGATTTTGATTTTTGAATGAAGTCGATTTGAGGTTTCTAGAGCTTCCACCATCCGTTTTTATTTTACTGCACAAAAGTTACGTTTTCAGGAATCTCATGGACAAATGTTGCCCTTCATTATGTGCATACAACATTTGACTAAATGTTTCTTGCAATCAAATATCTGAAAAAAGCTTGACTCTTACCTAATTGATTTTCATGTAACTTTTGCTTGCTTTGTCACTGAATTGTTTCATTAAGTGATTGCATTGGTTGTTTCCTTATCCAATTTATATAAAGATAGAAAGTACAGTGACATTTGGATTTCTACTAAAATTTTCTTTTTTTCATTTTTACGTGAAATTTATCTGATAACAACATTAAATGGGTATAAAAAAAGTCTTTCAATTTCCAGCGCTGAATGAACTTGTAATTTAAAACAACGATTTATATTCCCACAACTTGAATTGATAATGCATCATGTTACAAGTATTAACATTTCATGTCAGAAATCAACATCGATATGACAATAATTATCAATGGAGTGAGTGCATATACATGACAGTAATTATGATTGGAGGGAGTGTGTACGTGAGTTATTTTCTCATGTGGGAGCCATTATTATTAATTTTTTTAATGTGAATGTGTTGTTAAGTTTTATGATTTAATAGAGTTAAATTTTAATACATGATAAAACCACATGGTTTAATAGTATTAGTATGGCTTAATAATTCTTCACACTACTAGAAAAATTGTCTTTACTGACTTTAGAATAGTGTTAGAAATTACTTTCACTGACACTTGTTAATTATTTCAGTAATCTGGGAGTAAGAAAAATAGTGACACTTGTAAGTGGTGTCAGTGATTACTATTACTATAGTATCACTGATATTATGACACCATAGTATTAGTAGTTATTGATATTTTATTAGTGTCTATGATTACTGTTACCATAGTATCACTAGTTAATTTATTTTTAAAAAAATAAAAAAATTGAATTGGATCATTGCCTATTGATTTATTTGTAAAATTAAAAGCACCACAAAATAACAAAAAGAAATTGATTTATATCACCAAATCTTTCATTTCACATTTAAATATTATTAGTATATATTACAAATTGAACTTCAATAGCCAAAATATAAGATATCCTACTCTCATAACTAAATAATCCAAATTCAATACATAAAAATTTCTACCATCCAATCAAATGCCTACTACTTGTGGCTAAATTTAATAAATCTAGAAGTTAAATTGAGAATGATGACTGTCTTTCACTCTTTGAATATGAATAGTATAATTGCGTTATCACACCAGCAACTTCTCCATTCAATAGACTGTATGGGTTATGATACAAGTGAAGTTGAGGAATAAACACTTCAAACACATTGAGCAAATCTGCATACATGGAAAAGGGAGAAAAAATTAGCTGCCAATTTCCAACCATTAGAGAAACAATGGTTAATATAAATAAATATATTTTGTTCTAAAGAAAAAATATTCATACACTATTTATAAGTAAACTCAATTATTTCAAAGAAAAATTAGTGAACAAGGACGTTGTAGTTTATTTCCTTAAAAATACAAAAGAAATACAGTTTATTCAACTACAAATATAAATAAGAAAAAAGGGAGTCAATGATTATTCTCTTTTGGTAAGGTTATTTATAATAAGTTAATGACTCTAAATAGAGTAAGAACAATAACTAGCTAAAAATACAATTACTTGTTGAAAATTAGTCACTAGATTCCTAGTAACTACATCATAATGTTGAGCAATTAACTACTAAGGCATCAGCCAAGTAGTTAGTGTAGGGACTGACTTCATTCATTCCCTTGAAGAAATCCAATAACCTTGCTACCTCCTTAATTATATGCATACTTCCAATGTTTAATTATTTTGCTACAGAGAAAGAAAGATAATAGAAATGACAAACTGATAGCGTTTCTGCAATTTTCAGATAATCATACAGAGCATTTCTTTTATAAATTAACCGTCTACTTGATCGTAGCAGAGAAAAAAACACAATAAAAGCTAAATCTTTACCTTCTTGTTTCTTCCAAGTAGTCAAAGAAATAATACCTTCTAGTTTCTTCCAAGTAGCCAAAGAAACATAGAAGCTTTTCTCCAAATCACTTATTTAAACCTAAAAGAACAATTAAAACAAAAAAAAATCAAGATCTAATGACAATAAGAGAGACCCGAAATCATAAAATAAGAAAAGAAACAAGAAGTTAGGATTTTGAAGGCAACTGGTGAACTTGTGCCACCGGTTTGATAGGATCATGGTTGAGCACTTTTTGACAATTTTTTTTTTTGGTAGGCAGCTAGTGCTAACCGCCTACTCAACATTTATAATTCAGAGCAAGTTATTCCATCCTAGGCAACCACAGAAGCTCCATCACAAATATTCTCCAAGTCTTTCAAGGATCCAGAAACTAAAATTACTTTTTGAACTCAAGAAGAGTGTGAAAATAATCGAAATAAAAAGCTCTCAAGTGTGGAAAACCAACAGAGAAACCAAGTTGCTTAAACTCTTGTTCAGTCCTGTGTTTACCTTTGGCCCTGTAGATGGTCATAACAAAAATGTCCCCTTCTAAGAGAACACGAGTCCTCTGACTTTCGTTTGAATCATCAAGCAGCACAAGCTCGCAAGTAATCAGTTTTCCTCCTGCCAGAAGAGCCTTGTAACAGTTCTCCATTATCAGCTTGCATTCATCATCAGTCCATGTAGTTAAAACCCATTTCATAAAGATAGCATCAACGGCAGGAATGGACTTAAACATGTCCCCACCAATATGGGTCACTCCAGGGATACTTGGAGCTTCGGCAACAACCTCAGGTAAATCAAAATTGATCCCTTCACATATAAAAGGATGTTTCTGTAATATCACCTGACATGGCTTTCCGCATCAAGTCATTCATTTCAGGCTTCTTCCTATAATAACTATATGCCGGCTCGCCATGGACTATCACAAATGGCTCAATAGTTGGGTCCAGAACAGCCTCGTGCACCAAAGGCCACGCGCTCATAAGTGCATCCTGGTGATGCTGGAGCACGTAGGGCGCGTATGATAGACCCTCGACATTAATAACGAGGGATTTCCCAATCTCGGTGAGGCTGTACTTCATTTCGCCTCCAAATTCGCGATGCTCCGATAACACGCCGTAGCTGGTGAGCAAGCGGAGGATACGTTGCAAGTTCTCAACATCCCCACCACCGGATGGGAGAATACGTGTCAAGATCTGGGAGGCAGAGAGAGGGGTGTTGGCCCCACCTTGCCAGATGGCATCCGATACGTGGAGACGGATGGCAGCGGTTAGAGACATGGGAACACTTATCATGTTGGCCAGCTCCATTATGGCTAGTCTTACCTTCTTCCCGCCATCTCTGCACTCGTTATCTTCCATTACTGCTTACTGACCTTTGATTTCGCAGCACCATGCCGGCCAAACAAAAAGATAAGACCTGAGCACTTTTTGACAATTTGGATGTTAGGGATTTTTCAGATCTGGGGAGCTTAGGAGGGAACGAATACTTTGGTAGAGGGAGTTGAAAAGTTGTATTTTGGATAAGATAAGACTTGTCCATTTGTTTTGTTTTTATCCACTCAAAAACCACAACTCTAAAAGAATTAAAAATAATTCGTAGCCTAGTGGTCTTTTGATTCAATGTAGAAGCTCTAGGTTTAAGAGGTCTTGGGTTCGAATTCAGACTAAACACAAAATTAAAATGATAATTTTTAATTGCTGATACCTAAGCGTCACTGATTGTTATTACTAAAGCTATTGATACCTCAGTATTAGTAATTAGTGATACATATCTGTTAAACGCGGAAAATGATCCAAATATATGTATATACTGATACTTTTAAATAAAGTGTCAGAATACAAGTATCAATAAAGACTATTTTTCTAGTAGTGTCAGACTTCAATAAAGTTTAGAATTCTGGACCAAATCGAAACTCTATATATATACAGATCACCATCTATTGCTAGACACATATTTTAATTACTTGATTTGGGAGGACTAGAAATAAGTTAAGACATTTTCCACATTCTGTTTTTCACCAAACTCTGTCTGAGTTACAAGATATTGTGAAAAGCAGTGGTAAAGCTAAGATTTGATATTAAATTAGACTAAAACAACAAAATAACAATTAACTGAGAAAGCGGTAATTTATATAATTATATTTAATAAACTAAAAATAAAAGTATCTACATGAAATTTTGAAGGTACTAGCAAGGGCAGCCCAGGATAGCCCTCCGCTAGCTTTGCCATTGAACCTAATAAAATAAATGGAAAAAAAAGGATCTAAATTTTAAATGTTAGGGAAATATGTTTTTAAGAGTATGATTGATTGATTAATCAATCAATTAATTACGTATAATAAATTACGACTTGATTTTGGACGGCTAGATAATATAAATTTCATTAAGAAATGAGTTTATTCCTCGGATAAATGCTTATTTAGTTTTTATATTTTGACTTAAGTGTATATTGAGTCCATATATTTAAAATGTACCTTAAGACACCCTTAATGTTAAATATATTATATTCCTACCCTTAATTTTTTTTGTCATCACAATAATACCCTTGCAATAATATTCTTGGAGATTTAATGAAAAAATATTAATTTACGAAATCAACCTTAAAAGTAAAATAAAAAATATTGTAAATTTTTTTGTCATTTATTTTACTTTTAGGATTTATTTTATAAATTAATTTTTTTATTAATAATTCTTAGTAAGATTGATGTAAGAGTATTAAATATTGTTTAAAGTTGGTTGGTATTAATTAATTTATAAAATAGTAATTAGCAAAATGGTTACAAGGGCACAAAAAAGACCAATTCTTTTAGAATGATATTTATTGGTTAATTTTCTAATAAAAAATTATTTTTTAATAAGCTAATTAATTTTTTCAATAGATAAATAAATATTGTCAAAGAGTATTGTAGCAAGAGTATTATTTTAAAAGATAATTAAAAAAAAGGACAAGAATTTTACATATTTAAGAGTAGAGATGCCTTGAGGTGTTTTTCAAAATGTAGAGACTAAACAGACATTTAAGTCAAAATATAAGAATTAAATGAGTATTTAATAATTAAATGTTCATTTTATTAAAGTAATGACCAAGTTAAAAGATAAATAAAAAATACAGATTGAATTTCATTTTTTTTAATTTTTTACAGCATATTGGAGTTCTTTATTTTAATCTTTTAGTTTGATTATAACGTCTCTAGAGTATGGCTATCTGTATTTAGATATTTGACTTAAAATTTTGATATGATTAAATGTTATTTTTTACTTTAAAAATGTATCATTTAGATTGCTTCGTATCAATAACTTAATATTTTAAGTTAAAAAATTAATATAAAATAGCTCAAACCCATTCACAGACCCACTTAGGGAACACAAGATGAAATTATCCTTGCAACCCTTGTAAAAATTTTGTTTGAGCCACTAACGATTTATTTATTTTTTTTAATTTGAGTGGAATAAGAGCGTTTGTTTGAGAACTCTCTAGAAAATTATTATACTTAATCATTTTAAAATAATAGGAAAAAGATACTGACACCTTCAAAATTTGAGGAAATAATCATATATACTCTTAACTTTTCAATAAGGGACACTAAGATCTTCTTTTAACTATAATAGTCTTTAATTCTATTAACTCAAAAAAAATTGATTCAAATATTTTATAACAAATAAAAATATAATATTGAAACAAACATAAGAATACATATATTGTAAAATAAAAAGTATTTCAATACTTTACAATCTTATATTATACTAAACGAAATTTTATAATAAATAGAAATGTAATATTAAAATAAATATATAAAAATTTAAATTATTTTAAATATTATATAAAATAATTTTAATACTATTAATACATAAGATATATTTTATTAACTGTAAAATCAATTTAATCCAAAGATTTATTGTGAATTTTTATAATAAATATAAAATATTATTGAAATAAACATCAAAATGTAAATTTTAAAAATTATTTAATATAAAGATATTATAAACTATTTAAATTATGCTTCTATTTTTTAGTTACTTATCTATAAAGACTGATATAGTCAAAAAGGAGTTTTAGTGTCTCTTATTGAAAATATAGTGGAGTAGGTTTCTTTTTGCCAAAATTATATTTAAAAAAGTGAAGCAATCAATACACTTAAAAATTTATTGAAAATTTTTATGGTTTACATTTATTTAATGTTTTTATACTCTCTTTTTATACTCACTTTTTATTGATATATATATCTTTCACATTAAAATATCAAAATTACTTCAAATTTTCTCTTGTACAGTTCATAATATAATATATATTTATTGGTGTTATTAGCAATAATCCCTCTCAGAATAAAATGGCTGCAGACAATAATATATGCCAAAGCTACTATATATTTATGCAAACTATGTGCTTCTACATGCAATAACCTAATGTAGTAATATTGTTAGTTATTGTAGACGCATGACACATCTTAAATTCAGTAACATCAATATGTAGGAGTAGAGTTTGTGCATGAGTTTGAGTGTTTGACGAGTGAAATTTACATTGACATCCATGCAACAGATGAGGATTTACTTTGAAGCCCGGATTGTAATTGCATTGAACAACTTCATATATTTGTCAATCAGATGTTGATTTGTATGATTTATTTATCGGAAAGTCCTCAAACGATGTATTGAATATTATTCCCCAATTAAATACCACAGGAACTTGCAGTCTCTAGCTGAATCATACTTGCAGTCTCTAGCTGGCTATCTTCGTAACCATTTACTATTTCAATAATTGCATTATAAATTTCGAGAGCCGAGGGGATTGTAATTGCTAACAACGTCATTGTTGAATTCATTGCCAATTTTTGTTTTATCAAGGCTAGGATAACATGAACCCTTTTGTTTAAAGGAGTTGTTAAAGATGGATTGTGTTAACTTCAAAGTTTTTCATCTCCAATCTCAGATGACATTTCTTCAATCTCCTGTTATTTCAATAAACCATTGTCAATTTTTGTTACTCTTCTAATCTTCATGTTCCTAGTGTGTCAAGTTCTGCTTCAGTTCATTTAGAGTATTTAGTTTGTCAAAATAATCAAGCTACAATATCAACAACTGTCTTACCAGTTGATGTCAATTTACTTCATCAAAGGCTCAGTCACCTTGCCTTGCACACTCTTAAAACTGTAACGAAGCATTGTAATGCATCTGCTGGAATTAATAAAACTCGGAATCTTTCTTTTCGTAATGCTTGTCAATTTGGTAAAAATCATCTCCAACATTTTGGTTCAATTGAAACCAAGACCGTAGCACCATTCCAACTCTTGTATGCAGATTTATAAGGATCCCCTCATATTCCTTGTACTCAGAGTTATAGTTAATATCTCTCAATCTTAGATGACTACAGCAGATTCACATGGATTTTTCCCTTGTCTGCTAAGTCATATTCCTGGAAAGTGTTTACCACTTTCAAAACTTTCATTGAACAACACCTTCACAGCAAAATTGAAACAGTTCAAACAGACTAGAGATGGGAATTTAGATCTTTTTCTTCTTTTTTAACCTCCTCTAAAATTTTAAATTCAGTTTAGAAATTTTTGCCCCCATATCTATCATTAAAATGGCAGGACTGAGAAAAGCATAGACGTATGATAGATGTTAGGCTGTCATTGTTAGCTCAAGCAAAGCTCCCACTGAAGTTTTAGTGGAATGCTTTTCATACAACTGTATTTCTCATTGACAGATTACCCACACTAGTATTAAATAATGTGTCACCCTTCTTCACACTCTTTCATCAACAATTTGATTACTCAGTACTTAGAGTACTTGCCTGTGCATGCTTTCCTTATCTTAGATCCTATAACAAGCACAAGCTTGAGTTTAGGAAAGTCAGATGTATATTCATAGGTTACAGTCCTCACCACAAGGGATATCAATGTCTGCATTCTGCAGGGAGAGTTTATATCTCTAATCATGTAACTTTTGATGAAAAATCATTTCCTTATCCGTCAGGAGTTGATTTTTCAAATGTCTAATTTCTTGTTCTTCAAATTTTGCTATTGCAGCTCCATCTATATCACAAAAGCCTTCCAAGCACCTCCTACAACAAATGGTTCTCTGAGTCTTTTACCAATATGTCTCAACACTTTTTATCTCTAAATCTATTTCAAGAGAATTATTTTTCTTCACCCCAATATGTTTCCCTTATACAAACATATAATCTTCTCTACACACATCACTTCTTACCAGTACATTAACTTCCTCTATACCAAGTGATAACTCTATGAAATGAGAGTTATCATGACATTTTGAAACTTAAATCAAGATTACTTAGAGAGTAAATGACATGTTTTTATTGTATTTTAGTTATATTTTGCATGAATATCCATTTTAATTTGTTTTTAATAAATTACATTGTTTTAGAATAATTTGTGTGCTTAGATCCTATGCATAATTGTAAGTGATCGGAAGCTCAAATTTCAAGGGAGGAATGTTGTTGCAATAGACTTGCAAAGATAAGGAAAGAACATGATTATAAAATAATTGAAACAAGTCTGGAACAGTGCAGGTTCTGAAGCCATTGCTGTAGCATTGCTGTTGTAGCATCGTTACTGTAGCAATCTAGAGCATTGACAAAGAAGATTTTACGCGAGATACTTAAAAGATTGCGAATTGGAATTTCCTAAAATGGAATATACGCGCTCTAGACTTTTGGTTGCCTTAATTTTAAGCTATAAGAGGAACACACACACAAAGAAAGGGGAGAGTTGTCACCTAAGGAGAAAAACCGTAAAGAAACAAAAGGAAAACAGAATTGAAGAGAGAGATTAAGGACTTCACCAGAGGATCCATTGAAAATGAATCCTTCTTGTTCTTTTCATGTTTTCTATTTATTCATGGGAATGTATTTGATGGCTAAAACTTTTTAATTTAATTTTCTTTTACAAATCAAGAACTAAATTTAATTGTGGTTGAGTAATAAACGATCCTAATGGATGTTTGACTAACATATGCGTGTTGCTCTTTTTTTGCTACAGTAGTTTGTCTTAATTGTATTTATTTTAATTTCTTATTTTGGTTGATCACCTATTTAGTGCATATGATGGTTGTCGAAGCCAGTAAAAATAAATATCTACTCTAAATAAATTATGTATAGTGATTGAGTAGGGTCGTGTCCACAGAGATTGGTAATTATTTAAATACTTTTAAAATATAAAATGCAAAATGGGGGAATCGTTGACAATAATATAAATCAAAATAAAATAACAAGAACACAAATTAAAATTGTAATTAAAATTGGGGAAAGCTCTGGTTGAAGGAATTAACTCAGCTTGATTCGATTACTGATCATTCATTCAAATATAAATTATTACTTCTTATGAATAGACCGGTTATAGCTACTAAGACCCTCTAATAACCAATCTCTCCTTAACTAGTCGATAACCAAGGTACAACCGTTGGTTATTTTCATAATCAATAGGCAACCCTAGATACGATCATAGGATTTAATCAATTGACAGTCTGAAAAAACAGAGAGACCCAAATCCTAATCAACAAACGCATACGATAGTTCATTTAAATTAGATTGTTTATTCTCATAACACAATGCACCGCTATGCTATTTGTCACAAACATTAAAATCTTCATACGATGAATCATTTAATTGACAATAGATTAAGTTGATAATTAAATAGTGGCCAATTATCTAATTAACAAACATAATCATGACAATAATTTAGAGAATAAACAAATACTCATAAGAAAGATCTCACAGTAGTGATAAATCAAAGTTGCATTAACCTTCAACCAGAATAATAGGTTTAGTTCTTCATAGAGAGAAGAGAAAAATTTAGATCTAGGGTTTCTTTCTTTTTAAAAAATCTCCCCTTTTGACAATAGATTCCTCCCTTAAATACTCTTTTCTCTCTTCTCCCCTAGAGTTCTTTTTAAAATAAAATACTAATATCTAAAATATTAAATTTGTAATTACAAAAGTAACCAAAAAGACAAAACACGTTAAATTAAAAACTGCAAGTCCGTAGTTGACATCACACACCCACGCCTTATCAACAAAGTTCTTTTGACACTCATAATTTCTCCAAGAAAACAATCATTCTCAAACATCATCTTGTAGCTCGATTTAGCACCAATCAATAGAATTGCACCTACAAAAATAAAACACAAGTAAATCACTATTATTAAGTGCAAAACATCGATATTAAGGGAAGTAAACAATGCAAAACTAATGCATAAATTGCACTCTAACAAATTCCCCCACACCAAGATGATGCTTGTCCTCAAGCATATAACTCAAGACTAATCTCAAATCTCCATTCAATTCTCGTCTCAACTCATCCAAAAACAATCTTAAGCAAGCATACCTCAAGAATTTAAGTCGATCAACATTCGAAAGATAAGGATTTTAAAGCATAGAATCTTATAAGTCAGAATAAAAACATTCAACCACCAAGAAGATCCATTCAAAATTCAAGTGCAACAAGATTTAATAGCCCTCTCATTGACTTCACTCCATGCACTCAAAGTGTTTAGGGTGTCATTTATGCACTCAAATCAAATTAAAGAATGCTATTCCCATAAGCTTGCTCATATATTACATCTCAATCCACAAAACATGAATTAAATGCAAAAATCTAAGGGTCTTAAAAAGGTTGTAACGGGGTTAAATGTGTTAAATGAGAAAGAAAGGCATATGAAAGAAAAAGTGATCAAAATGAGAAGAATGAACTCATTGAATGAACCTTATAATATCAAAACACTTATTTCTACTCAAGTTGCCAAGAATGTAAACATTTTTTTTCGATTTTTTTTCAATTTTTTTATATTAAACAAAAGAAATGAACCTTGCACAATTTAATTCAAGCATAATGCTTGTTGATCTAATTGAGAAACTTTAATTCAAGGTAACAAGAGCAACAAAATATATACAAAATATATCCAAACAATGAGTCCAAAAATCTCCTTAAATTGAGGCTCAAAAAGAAGGAAAAATGGATAAGTAGATGAAGAAAATTAGATGGGTTTTGGTTAAGGCTCAAACAAAAATAACAAATAAAGGTCTTCGGGTAGAGAAAATAAGAAAAATATGAAAATAGAAAAATGGAAAGTGGTTTGCCCTTATCATTTTAATGCATAAAATCCCGTAATGCGGCTTCAACATGCATAACCAAGTAAGTTCTAGAATAAACAAACTAAGATTGATATTCACATAAAAAAAATAATTAGAGTAAAGTGGTTGCTCATAGGCTCAAATCCTCACAAAGTTGGTAAATTTGCTGTCAAATCATGTACACTCTTCAAATGATATTCACATAACAAAAATAATTAGAGCAAAGTGGTTGCTTATAGGCTCAAATCCTCACAAAGTTGGTAAATTTGCTATCAAATCATGTACACTCTTCAAATGAATCAACCATTAATAGTGGTGTAGAATGAGAAGAAGGTATGAGTGATAAATAAAAGGAAAGGTAAAAAGGATAAAAAGCGAGAAAGATGTATGTAGTAATGTCAAAAGTGAAAGATAAAATGTAAGTGATGAAAGAGTATGATAAAATAAAAATAGATGCAAATAAATTGAGATAGATGGGAAAAGAGTAGTGAGAAAGAAAAGAAAAGAAAAATAATAATATATGAGGCATACTAACTCCAAAATCACTTAAGGATGAGCAGAGTGAAAATAATACTTCCAGACATCAATATTGTAAAAAATTCCTCCCCCACACCAAGAACTTACATTGTCCCTAATGTAAGATAATTAAAACTCACATAAAAATTAAAGCGTAAGGATAAAAGATTAAAGGCAAAACTTCCCTGAATTGTGAGCTTTGATCCATATAATGTCTATGGGCTTGGCGGAAATGGTGGGATAAATCCCACGCTCTCGAAGTATGCAGTCAAATTCTGCTCCATCTTGTTAAGCTTGTGCTCCATTTTCTCTAATTGAATGCTCAAAGGTGGTATAGATGTAGAAGGAATAGTTGGCGGGGCAGCAGTTTCGTTGTGAAACTCGTCCTCAGAGGTAGCACCACTCCTAGCATAAAGCTTCTTTGGAAGTTGAGTGGGTCTTGGTTCAGTAAACTGAAATCTTCCCTCCTTGAATTCGACCACACCTATTCTTTCAAACACAAACATATCCAAAAATTCCTTTTTGCAAGCAAGATGCAAATCATTATTGCCAAGATCAAGCACACATAAGTTTATAGCTAACAGAGTAATGTATGGACCAAGAAATAAAGTCCTATACCGTTTAAGCACACTCTGAAATTGATTTGCTAACCAAAAATCTAAATTAGGCCTCACATCATTTAACATGCACCAGATAAAATAAAATTCAGTTTTAGAGAAAACTCCCGAGTGATCTTTCTTTCCTAAAAAATTATATGCTAAGTGTTTGATGATTTATATAATCAATTATTATCAATGCCAATGTGCAAGTATACACAACAAGTAATAAAGTAATGAGTATTCAAGATCGTCTCCACAAGGATTGATGTTACTCAAAGTGCTAAAGCAATCATAATAATGCAAATCAACTAAAGATCGAAACAAACACTTGTCAAATTATTCTTTCGTAACCAATAATTATGAGAGATAGAAATAAACTAATACTTATACGAAATAAACTAAGTTAATTGTTTCTAAGATTCAATTGAGAATGTAGTAGTTGAATGATCAAACTCTCCTGGTGGGGTGACTGTTGGTTACCGAATTAGCACTAGTTGTTATAATAAGTGCTGCCGCACTAGTTGTTATAATAAGTGCTGCCGCACTAGGTAGAACAAATCTGCTTCTGCGGCTATCGCATGTTGGAAATCTCATACCTTTAAATCTACTAACAATGACCAGTTGCTCATAAATTTAATGTATGGCTTTATGATCTTTAATCTCTCTACCCTACAAAGTGAACGCATATGTCTAGGATATCACAAATCTTAATTTCAAGTATCGCCTTTATGGGATTTAAGTTAACTTAATCCAGGAAACTCGATTTAAGAACAAGTAATACTCTAATAATATCCGCTAAGACATGCCCTTTTGCTGCTCTATCTTAACTGAAACTATTAAATGGGTGGTCAGCTGAAATAACAGTTATGTTCATAAAAACTATTAGAATATAATGCTATAGCATTATCATAACAACCTATAAGCACAGTCAAGAACCCATTGGATTATTTGTCACTCAACTACACTTAAATTCAGTTCATATTCTGAATGAGAAAAGTAAACATAAATAAACTAATGGCAGAATACATCCAATCAATCAAAAGAAGAAAGATAATGTGAGTTGAACACGATGAAAGACTAGTGAATCTCCTCAGTTCTTCAATGATGTCGAATAGTCCTCCTTCCAATCTTGAACTCCTCCTTCTTCTTGCCTTTGTAATTGTCTTTTGATGATCATTCCTCTGCCGCCTTCTATGTGGTTCATGCTTCCTTTTTATATTGCAAATTAGGTTAAAGTCGAAACCCATGAGCGTGCATGTGTTTAAATTAGGAAACATGCAGATCGTGATTTAATTGCTGACCCGCGCCTATATTTTCTCCCGCGTTACTCCCAGATTGCTGCAGCACTGGTTGCTCTAACATCCGCAACAGCACTTGTATTATTTCTGATTGTGCTTTCTTTCTTTTGTGACCATCTTCTTTCCTCCTCTTTCTCATCTAATATCTCCACATTTTTTCATGAATTTAAAGCCTACAAATTAAAACCTATTTTTAGCATAAATTACTATGATTCAAGCAAAACTTGTTAAAACTCAACTAAAATGAATGTTTATGCAAAAGGTCACCAAAATATAATCAAAACACATTATTTGCTCTCTAAATGGCCTTTACTCAAGTCTAAAATTGATGTAATAACTCTCATTTCCTAGAGTTATCATACCCCCAAACTTAAACTATTGCTTGTCCTTAAGTAATGACATATACTAACATTTCCCGCAAACAAACATGCACACAACTTCAGCTCTTTTATCAAACTTGCAAAGATTCTTCCACCTTCATATTATAATCCCAATCATACAAAATGCCCATAGTAAATCAGTTCTAGACTTAAGCTTCTTTTTGTCTATATTGTGTGTGTGTTGCCTTTGTGATTGAATTCCAGATATGCTGTAACATTACCAAAGGATTGCAGAAATTTCAGCAGTGATATACTTCACTCTTACAAGGGGTAGCATAAATTCCACATATTCAAACTATGATAGCTTTAACATTGATAACCTGGGGGATAATCAGCCTCCTCACTCTAACATTTATTTTTCATGTGAATGTCAATCACTTGTAATGATGATACCCAATTACTCAAACCATGCCCAGATCAGAGTTGCTGCAGCAACATCTGTGGTATAGTCTTATCTCGAGATATCTTTAACTTAAGGCTGAACATGGGGCTCATGAATAGACCTGACTATTCAATGCCTTAGACAGAGGACGTATATATATATATATATATATATCTTTTTTTTCTTTTTTTTTATATATGCTACAGCACTGCTCATAACTCTCGCTGCTTTTTACACATTTCTACATATAGGGTGCATACTCAGATCTGGTTACTTAGCAAATTAAACCATTGGAGCAGAGTTTTATTTCATAAATATCACAGTCAATCAACATGCTTCTCCCTTCAAACTTAAGATATTTTCTATTCTTTTGGCTTTGCTCTAACAGTCTCATACAACTCAATCAAAGACTAAGTGTCGGGATAAAATTTCACTTCTATCTATAACTATCTCTACTTGGCATTCTCATAAATACTGAATAGCACTCAATTTATCTTCATTAGGTTTTCAAATCCATGCACAAGTAACAGATAAAAGAGCTTCACACAACACAAACATAAAACACATGCATTCGGAAACAAACCCCCCAAACTTGAGAGATGATGTGTCCTCACAAGTAAACAAAATAAAAACACACAAATGGACAACAAAAAAGGGTTTTTTTTATAAGAACAAAAAGGAAACTAGTGAGATAAAAGTACTCCCTGTGGTGGGGACTGCAGCCCATGACAAGATACTATTAGCGCTTTTTGGATGCACTGTGCAACTTATCCTTGGGTGAAGCCTTTGGGGAAACAGCTGGCAATGTCTTTGTCTTTTTCGCTACGGGGCTAGCGAGAGGCGTAGTGGCTAGGGTTGTTGTAGCAGTACCTGTAGACGTACTGCCTTTCCATTTGCTGGATTGTCTTGGACTGGTGTGGATAAGCTGGCTAGTAGTTTACTGTGGAGGTTTTGGGGTTAATGCATCAGCTGCCTGGCCCTCAGCGGTGATGGCAGCAATAACCGCAAGTAGTTGCTTAGCGTGCTCAGTGTAGGCATTGCTCTGGCTGCTGCAGTAGCCAGCTCAGCATCGACTTGCTCCATCTCATCTTCAGAGGCTGAAGGAGTTGTCAATTTTGCTTTGCCCTTATCCTTCATCTTACTCGCATAGATTGGAATAGAGGGTTCCTCTTCAGAGTCTTCTTTCTCTTCTTCTTGAATAATGTGTTTTTTTTCTAGTTTTGGGTTGAGTTGGGATGGTTGATTTCTCACTTTCTTTTTCTGAGTTATATTCTGCCTCGAAGGGTGAGCTATCAGTCTCAGACTTGGCACCTTCGTCCTCAGGTTGGTCAGATGGTTCAGCCTCTTCTAAGTCGACTGCTGCTTGCACTGTTGGTTTATCTAAAGCAGTGGCTTCTTCATTGGCTTCTGCTGGAGTACATGTGGTGTTGTTGTCAAAATTGAATTGCTGGAGCAGTGCATTAGGGAAGTTTCGATGAGTGTGTTTCATTTATAG
Source organism: Citrus trifoliata (assembly GCA_018350135.1). Taxonomy (NCBI): domain Eukaryota; kingdom Viridiplantae; phylum Streptophyta; class Magnoliopsida; order Sapindales; family Rutaceae; genus Citrus; species Citrus trifoliata. The sequence continues at coordinate 152,054 of VKKW01000249.1, read as the reverse complement.
AGCAAATTGGTGTAGCTGGTTATCCAGGTGCTGTAGATAGCTCCAAAATCAGCCATTTTCCCTCTGTTGAGCTTCTACACATTGGGTTATGCTATATCTGAGTGCCTGGATAGTATGTTCTAAACCCATAGCTCGTCTTGCTCCAGTGGCAACAGCTGGTTCAGTGGTTACTCCAGCACTCTCACCAGCAACTCTTTCAATGGTATGTGCCGTAAAAGCACCATCATTTTTTACATGTTCATCTCTGGCATCAAGACGAACACCCGAAACTACACAAATGCTAGTGACAAGAGAGGGAAATAACAAGGCAGTAGTTCAGTGAGTTTTAAATGCACAATCTCGGATTTCTTGTGCAATGATGCTACCGACATCTATAGGAAGTCCTCGAACTATGACATATAACAAGCCAACCTGTCTTGTGAAACTGCAGTAGTGTGAGTAGTGGGCATAAGCTTAGATTTCAGAAATTTCACCCACACCTTAGCAATAGGTTTCAAATCTATCCTATTAACTAAACGTCATTCCTCGTTAACCCATGATGCCCCTTCGAGGGTAAGAGTTTTGAAAATGGTGTTCCATTTTTTCAGTGTCAACTTATCACGCAACTTAGCATACTCACATATAATTTTAAAAGGTAAGTTATAGAAAGCATTGATGACACGAGAGTCTAATGGGACAAGTGTATTTCTTACCCAAATGTTGTGCTGATCTAGGCTTACCAAATTGGCGTAAAATTCTTTGACTACAGGCAGCACAGGGTCTCAAGGGTGGTTGCAAAACTCTAACCGTCCTCGCTTTGCTACAGCATTATTAATGGTTTGCACAGTGCCTGTGAGTTAGTCTTGGAATTGAAATCCTTTTTCTTCCAGAATCCAACGCAGCTCTATGAATTCTTCGTATTTTTCCTCAGCGTGGTAACTCTGGAATCGTAATGGATCTTTGAGGCAGCTGGCTATTTTCTTATATCTCGGCATTGCTGTAGCAGTAACAAAGTTAGGCAACTGTTCCTGAGAGTCAAAAGAGAAGAAGTGATTAAGAATTAGAAGATTTGGACTTGCGAAAGAGATGGGGAATAGTGGCATGGACACTAAGCACAGTGACTCCTTTTTATAGTGGATTGTAATTTGAAGATCACTACAGTAATTAGAGATAATTAAGGGAATAAAATATTTGAATTAAATGTCCATATCCTAAAATTATCGGTCATTGAAATTAAAGCTGTGATTTCGGAGATTTGTTTCCGCAATTTCTATCCATATCCGAGCGTCCATCTGTCACGATTTCATCTCCCACGGTAAGTGAAGGCTCCAGCCTTTAATTTACTGTAACGGGAAAATTTATTGCTGCAGCCCTCATTTGCTTATTCCAACAACAGGTACAAAATCCATATCAAAGCGTCTGACACGTGGTTTCTTAGCCTTGGAATTCTGCCACCAGACAATTTCACTTGTCAAAATGGAATTCATTTGTTAAACTTACTTCAATTAACATTAAGTCTAAAATTATGAAAATAAAATAGATTAAATGAAATCGAAAATGAGTAATGCAATAATGTAAAAGGATAAAAATAAATGGTTAAAATTGCAAAACAAGATTAACTAAAATAGTAAGAGGACTAGCTGTCCATAAAACCAAAAGATATCAAAAATGGTTTGTAGTGGTTGGTTCCTCAATGGGCTGCCTCCCATGAAGCGCTCGATTTAAGGTCCTTCAGACTGGCCTTCTTTCTTTGCTCAATAGCTGGGTTCTTGGAGGAGTAACACTTCATTTGAACCTTCTGCTGCTGGATGTATGTAATGCTTAACCATGTGCCCATTAACCTTGAATTGGTGGCCTTTTTGTTCATCTAAAAATCAACAGCTCCATGAGGGTAAGATTTTAATAGCTTAAACGGGTCAGACCATCGTGACTTGAGCTTTCTCGGAAACAATCTTAGTCTTGTATTGTGGAGCAACACTAATTGACCAGGGGTAAACTTCCTATGTTGAATATGCTTGTCATGCCAATGTTTTGTTCTCTTTTTATAAATTCTTACATTTTCATACGAAAATAACATTAATTCATCAAGCTCACAAAGTTGAAGCTTCTTTTGTACTGCTGCAGTATGCATGACCCAATTTAGTTTCTTCAGTGCCCAGTGTGCTTTATGCTCTAGCTCTAGGGGCAAATGACAGGCCTTGCCATAAACAATTCGGTAAGGAGACATGTCGAGTGGGGTTTTTTATGCTGTTCTGTAGGCCCATAAAGAGTCATGCAAATGTAAAGACCAATCCTTCCTTGTTGAGTTCACCACTTTTTCTAAGATCTTAATTTCTCTGTTGGACACTTCAACCTGACCATTGGATTGTGGGTGATATGTTATTGCTATCTTGTGTCTGACTCCATATTTCATCATTGCGGCAGCAAAGATTTTGTTGCAAAAATGTGCACCTTCATCACTAATAATTGCTCTATGAGTGCCAAACCTGGAGAAAACAATTTTTTGAAGAAAAGTTACCACGGTTTTAGCATCATTGGTAGGTAATGTTGTAGCTTACACCCACTTGGAGACATAATCTACAACACCAGGATATATAAGTTCCCAAAGGATAGGGAAAAGGTCCCATGAAATCTATTCCCCAAACATCAAAAACTTTCACTTCCAGTATGTTGGTCAATGCCATCTCATGTCTGCTAGTTATGTTCCCTGTTCTTTGACACAACATTTAACAAAGTCATAGGCATCTTTAAACATAGTGGGCCAAAAATAACCTGATTGTATAATTTTGGTAGCTGTCATGTGTCCCCCAAAATGTCCTTCGTATACTGCAGCATGACATGACTCAAGTATATAAGGTATTTCTTCTGCTGTAACACATCTTCTTATTACTTGATCTGAGCATAGCTTATATACATGTGGGTCATCCCATTGGTACTTTTAACATCATGAAGAAATTTCTTTTTCTCTTGAAAATTCAGCTCAGGTGGTAGCAACCCACTTACTAGATAATTAGCAAAGTCTGCATACCAAGGAGATTATGACTGCTGCAGCATCTGTGCTTGCTATACTACCAACAGCTGTTCATCAGGAAAAGTTTCAGTGATGCCCTTCTTTGTTACTGTGCTAGTGTCTTCTTCCAACCGTGACAAGTGGTCTGCTACTTGATTTTCAGTCCCCTTTCTATTTTTAATTTCCAGATCAAATTCTTAAAGCAATAAGATCCATCTGATTAATCTTTGTTTGGCATCCTTCTTTGAAATTAAATATTTGATGGCTGCATGGTCTGTATAAACAGTTACTTTAGTACCTACCAGGTAAGCTCTGAATTTGTCAAAAGCAAAAACTACTGCCAGCAACTCCTTCTCTGTAGTGGTGTAATTAATTCTTGTTGGAGTAAAAGTTTTGCTTGCATAGTATATGGAATGAAAAACCTTATCCTTTCTTTGCCCTAATACTGCTCCCACAGAATGATCACTAGCATCACACATCAATTCAAAGGGTAAATTCTAATTTGTAGATATAACTACTGACTGGAGCAGTAATGAGGGCTTTCTTTAATTCTCCAAATGTTTGAATTCATTATTTGTCAAAGTAAAATGGTTTGTCATGCTCTAGCAATGAACACAGAGGCTTGGCTACTTTGGAAAAATCCTTAATGAATCTTCTGTAAAATCCAGCATGACCCAGAAAACTTCTAATCCCCTTTACTGAAGTTGGGGGTGGCAGTTTATCTATTACCTCTATCTTGGCTTTATCTACCTCAATGTCATCCTTGGATATCTTGTGACCTAGCACTATTCCTTCTTGCACCATGAAATGGCACTTCTCCCAATTAAGTACTAAGTTGGTCATCTCACGTCTTTTAATAATTTCTTCCAAGTTGTGTAAACAATTACTGTATGTTTCTCCAAAAACTGAGAAATCATCCATGAAAACTTCCAAAGTTTGTTCTACCATATCAAAAAATATAGACATCATGCATCTTTAAAATGTTGTTGGAGCATTGCATAGCCCAAATGGCATTCTTCTTAATGGCATTCTTCTGAAGGCAAATGTTCCATAAGGACAGGTAAATGTAGTCTTCTCTTGATCCTTCAGTGCTATAGCAATCTGGTTGTAGCCTGAATACCCATCTAAGTAACAGTAGTATTGTTTTCCAACAAGTCTGTCCAGCATATGATCTATGAATAGAAGTGGGAAATGGTCTTTCTTTGTGGCTTTGTTGAGCTTCCTGTAATCTATACACACTCTCCACCCAGTCACTGTCCTTGTAGGAATAAGTTCATTCTTGTCATTAGCCATTACTGTTATCCCTCCTTTATTTGGAACACACTGAATTGGGCTTACCTATGAACTGTCTGATATTGGGTATATGATTCCAGCATCTAACCATTTGATGATTTCCTTCTTTACCACTTCTTTCATAATAGGATTCAGCCTTTTCTGGTGCTCCACCGAATTACTGAAACAGTCGTCTAACAGGATCTTATGCATACATATTGATGGGCTGATACCCTTTATATCTGCCATGGTCCATCCAATTGCTCTTCTGTATTTTCCTAGCAAATCCACTAGGCTTTGTTCTTGACCTGCATCCAAAGTAGAAGAAATGATTACAGGGAGTGTGTTGTTTTGACCAAGATAAACATACTTTAAATGTGAAGGTAACAGTTTTAATTCAAAACTATGGGGTGATTCAATAGATGGTAAAGTTGCTTTTACTTCCCTTCTGAAAGATTCAGGTGTTCAATACTCTGTTGTCCTATTAGATTGCTGTTTGTCCATCCATTCTGTTTGAATTGTTGCAACATCTTCCTCTTCAACCTCCTCAAAGGTGGTGACTTTGTTAAGTACATTACTGCAGCATCTATCCATTCTGTCTGCTACAACAAGATCTACTACACTGAGGAAATTGCAATATTCTATTTCATTAGGGTTTCACATAGCCTTTAGTATATTAAATGTGACTTGCTGATCATTCACTCTCATGGTCAGCTCTCATTTCTACACATCTATCAGAGTTTTTCCAGTTGCTAGAAAAGGTCTGCAAAGTATAATGGGTACCTCTTTATTAGCTTCAAAGTCCAGCACAATGAAATCCACTGGAAAAATGAATTTGTCAACCTTCACCAGTACATCATCTATCTTTCCTTCAGGATATGCGTGAGATCTGTCAGCCAATTACAGAGTGACAATTGTTGGTCTGCACTCCCCTACTCCAAGTTGCTTAAACACAAATAATGGCATCAAGTTAATACTAGCTCCCAGATCACAAAGTGCTCTGCCAGCATACATATTCCCTATAGAGCAGGGTATTGTAAAACTCCCTAGATCTTTCAATTTTGTGGAAATTTTATTCTGAAGCATATGGCTGCTTTCCTGTGTTAGAGCAACAGTCTCAAACTCTCCCAGCCTTCTTTTTCATGCCAAGATATCTTTTAGAAATTTCACATAATTTGGCATTTGCTTCAAAGCTTCTACAAAAGGTATGTTTATGTGCAATTGCTTCAGCACTTCCAGGAATTTGTTGAACTACTTGTCTTGTTTTTGCTTCTAGAACCTTTGAGGGAAAGGTGGTGGTTGTCTAAACTGCTGGTTAGATTTAAGAGGTACCAAACTCTATTTGTTTAAGTTGGTGTAGGTTGTGGCTACTGGTGTTGTAACTTCTTTTTCAGCAAGATCTGGTTGAATTTCTTTTACAGTTGTTGTAGCTGGGTCCCTTGCATCAGTGTCTTGATGGGGAATCTACTGTAACATGTTTCCCTTTTGAGTTGGTTTTTTAGTTGAGTTGCATTCCATCTCATTTTTTGTTACCTCAACTGGGATATCAACATGCTTTCCAGATCTCAGACTAATCACTTTGCAGTGTTCTCTGCTATCTCTCCTAGGATCTTCTGTGTTGTTAGGTAAGCTTCCTTGAGTTCTGCTACTCATTGTTGTAGCTAATTGTCCCATTTGGTTTTCAAGATTTCTCAAGGATACAGTTTGACTCTGCACAATTGCTTCATTCTTTGCAATGTACTCCTTGATTAATACTTCCAGTAAAGTGATTAGATCCTAACTAATATGCTTTTGCCCTTGACTTTATTGATGGAAACCAGGTGGTTGTGGTTGTGTGTTTCTACTTAGTCCATTCAATGCTAGAGCATTTCGATTCTGATTGCTCCATGCAAAATTTGGGTGTTGTTTCCAGCCTGAGTTGTAAGTACTTGAATATAGGTTATTCTGAAGTTGTCGATTGAAGTTACCCACATAATTTACTGAGGCTGGATTTCCAGGACAATTATCAAAATCATGTTCTTCACCACAGTAGACACAATAAAGTTCAGTAACTTGCTTTACTGTTGCTGGAACAGCTATCATGGCTTTTACCATGTTAGTCAATGAAATTACTTGAGCTGATAAGGCTGTAATTGCATTAATGCTATGTACCCATGCTGATCCTCTTGCTATTGGTTGCTAGCTAAAGGCCGCTGGTAGTTATTATTCGCAATTCTCTCTAAAATTGCATAAGCTTCAGTGTAGGATTTGGATAACAGAGCTCCATTTGCTGAAGCATCCACCATTAACCTTGTACTCGGATTCAACCTGTTGTAGAAAGTTTTCAATTGAATGCAACAAGGAATACCATGATGAAGACATCTTCTGAGCAATTCCTTGAACCTTTCCCAAGTCTCGTACAAACTCTCATCTTCAATTTAATGGAATGAGGTAATCTCACTCTGTAATTTCACATTCTTTGTTGGTGGGAAATATTTCATTAGGAATTTATCAGCCAATTCATTCCATGTAGTGATGGAATCACATGGTAATGAATTTAACCATGCCCTTGCTCAATCTCTTAAGGAATAAGAAAAGAGCCTCAGGCTTAAGGCATCTTACGTTGCTCCAGCAATCTTGAAAGCATCACTTACTTCCAAGAACAATTTAAGATGGAGATGAGGGCCTTCATTTGGCAATCCATTAAATTGCCCAACTGTTTGCAACATTTGAAACATCACTGATTTTAACTCAAAGTTGGCAGCATCTACTTCAGGTCTGATGATGCCAGGATGGATAACTTGAGGTGTTAGTACAGCATAATCTCTTATAACTCTATCTCTGTCATCAGCCATGTAAATAATATTGTTGTTGCCTAGTTGTCTCCCGTTAGCATGTTCATTCTGGTCTTCTTAAATGTTGGCTAGTTGTAAAGGCCATGTATTGATGGAATCATATGGTAATAAATTTAACCATGCCCTTGCTCGATCTATTAAGAAATAAGGAAAGAGCCTCAGCCTTAAGGCATCTTGCGTTGCTCCAGCAATCTTGAAAGCATCACTTACTTCCAAGAACATTTTAAGATGGAGATGAGGGCCTTCATTTGGCAATCCATTGAATTGCCCAACTGTTTGCAACATTTGAAACATCACTGGTTTTAACTCAAAGTTGGCAGCATCTACTTCAAGTCTGATGATGCCAGGATGGATAACTTGAGGTGTTAGTACAACATAATCTCTTATAGCTCTATCTCTGTCATCAACTATGTAAATAATATTGTTGTTGCCTAGTTGTCTCTCGTTAGCATGTTCGTTCTGCTCTTCTTGAATGTTGGCTGGTTGTAAAGGCCCGTGAGGGTTCAAATTTCCCTCATCTTGCAAATTATTCATGTTTGAAACAGTCTTTGAATTTCTTTGTTCTCTTCGCAATCTCTTAATAGTCCGTTCAATCTCAGGATCGAATTAGAATATCACATATCTGTCCTTGTGCATGCACGTACTGATCTGCCAATCAATAGAATGAATCAAGTTTAGTGTAGTGCTATCACGATTTACTTCACACTTTAAAAATAAACAATCAATCCCCGGCAACGGTCCCAAAAACTTGTTCGTTGATTTATATAATCAATTATTATCAATGCCAATGTGCAAGTATACACAACAAGTAAAAAAATAATGAGTATTCAAGATCGTCTCCACATGGATTGATGTTACTCAAAGTGCTAAAGCAATCACAATAATGCAAATCAACTAAAGATCAAAACAAACACTTGTCAAATTATTCTTTCGTAACCAATAATTATGAGAGATAGAAATAAACTAATATTGTACGAAATAAACTAAGTTAATTGTGTCTAAAATTCAATTGAGAATGTAGTAGTTGAATGATCAAACTCTCCTAGTGGGGTGACTGTTGATTACCGAATTAGCACCAGTTGTTATAATAAGTGTTGCCGCACTTGGTAGAACAAATCTGCTTCTGTAACTATCGCATATTGGAAATCTCATACCTTTAAATCTACTAACAATGACCAGTTACTCATAAATTTAATGTATGGCTTTATGATCTTTAATCTCTCTACCCTACAAGGTGAACGCCTATGTGTAGGATATCACAAATTTTAATTTCAACCATCGCCCTTATGGGATTTAAGTTAACCTAATCCAGAAAACTCAATTTAAGAACAAGTAATACTCTAATAATATCCGCTAAGACATGTCATTTTGCTGCTCTATCTTAACTGAAACTATTAAATGGATAGTCAGCCGAAATAACAGTTATGTTCATAAAACTATTAGAATATAATGCTACAGCATTATCGTAACAACCTATAAGCACAGTCAAGAACCCATTGGATTATTTCACTCAACTACACTTAAATTCAGTTCATATTCTGAATGAGAAAAGTAAACATAAATAAACTGATGGCAGAATACATCCAATCAATCAAAGGAAGAAAGATAATGTGAGTTGAACACGATGAAAGACCAGTGAATCTCCTCAGTTCTTCAATGATGCCGAACAGTCTTCCTTCCAATCTTGAACTCCTCCTTCTTCTTACCTTTGTAATTGTCTTTTGATGATAATTCCTCTGCCGTCTTCTATGTGGTTCATGCTTCCTTTTTATATTGCAAATTAGGTTAAAGCCAAAACCATGAGCGTGCATGTGTTTAAATTAGGAAACATGCATATCTTAATTTAATTGCTGACCCGCGCCTATATTTTCCCCCGCGTTACTCCCAGATTGCTGCAGCACTGGTTGCTCTAACATCCGTAACAGCACTTGTATTATTTCTGATTGTTCTTTCTTTCTTTTGTGACCATCGTCTTTCCTCATCTTTCTCATCTAATATCTCTGTATCCTTTCATGAATTTAAAGCCTACAAGGCCTACAAATTAAAACTTGCTTTTAGCACAAAATACTATTATTCAAGCAAAACTTTTTAAAACTCAACTAAAATGAATGTTTATGCAAAAGGTCACCAAAATGTAATCAAAGCACATTATTTGCTCTCTAAATGGCCTTTACTCAAGTCTAAAATTGATGTAATAACTCTCATTTCCTAGAGTTATCACTAAGAACCGATGCACACATTTCAAAATAGGATCACGTAAGAAAGAACTCTTTGATTTACTCGGGTCATAGGCATTGTGATCAACAGATAAATTACGCCAAAGACCATAAGGCTTAAAATTTTCGCTAAAGTCACAAGTTATTCCTAAATATGCATCACTAGAAGAATAATCATCATCAATGAATCCTAAAGCTAGGTTAAGATTTGTGATAGATTGTGAAAAATTTTGTCCCATTAACCTAAACTTTATAACATCCGGAGTATACAAAGTAAAATCTTTCGGTATATTAAATTGAAAAGTAGCATAGAACTCTCTAATTAACTCAATATATCCCAAACAATCAACATCAACAAACTTACGCAAACCAATCTTATCTATCAAAGAGTCAAAATTATCTTTAACATTCAATTTTTCTAGAGTCGAGTAATGAATATATTTAGCGGAAAGTATTTTTCGCTTGGAAATATCTTTGTACCTTTCTTTCTCTTAACGTTAGTGCATGAAAGTTGATTTTTTTCCCTTTATTTTCATGAAAAATATTGTCTGTTGTGAATTTTAATGGGTATTATGCAGCTTTTATTCTTATTTGTGAGTTAATAATTTGTGAATTTTAATGGGTATTATCCAGGTTCATCGTTTGCTTGATGCCGTGGCGCGTGACAGTATGAGCTCGTGCAGCGGTCCCTGGAGCAGTGGAGTGTGAGATGTGAAGTGTTGGAGTACTGGATTGAGAGCAACGGGGCCTCCCTTTCTTTTGAAGTTGTAATGTTAATTGTTAGAATTAAAAGGCCAGAGGCAAGAAAATAATTTTTTTCATATATTACCGTCTATTTTATAATGATATAATACAAGTTATTCAAACAATTACAAAGAGAAATTGTTTTTTTTTTAAAGAAATTTCATTAAGCAAAACAAATTACAAACTGTTTAGTAGCCATGGAGGTGGAACACAATCCCACACTCGAGAATCTGTCATAGAATTTCCTGCCCTCGCAACAGAGTGAGCAGCAAAATTCGCAGATCTACGGACAAAAGAGAATTTCACTTCTCCTATAACTAGAGCTAACTCCAGGCAATCCTCAATGATTAGACCAAAGCCATTAGGACCAGAGAAACCCTCTGTCAAAGTTTGAAAAACTTGAAGGCAGTCCATCTCAACAATAACACATGGAAGCTTGTACTCCTTCAGCCAGCTAAGAGCCTCCCGGATACCAAGAGCTTCAGCCTCCCTTGCACTAAATACTCCATGCCTGTTGTTGAGTGTTAGAAAATGCATATTTATAAAGGAGAAAACCATCGTTTTACACTTCAAGTCTTACTAACAACCCTTACTTTTATGTATTTAACATTCTTGTGGTTTAATTACGTGTGTTTTATTTTAATTAAGTATTTTATGTATTTTAGGGGCATTATAGTCATTTCACAATAAAGGAGAGATCAGACGGCAAAACGGACATCACTTTTGAACTCAGAACGGTCGAAAACCTTAGGAGGAGCATAAAATGAAAAATGGCACTATTCACATGTATGGTACTATTCACGGGTACGGTACTGTCTACATTACTGTTCACGACACTGTTCACATAGACGGATCGATGACGTGGCATTGACTGATGACGTGTCACGATCCTATTGGACTAAAATTCTTATATACTGTTGATGGTGACGTGGCAGCATATTAGTGGACGAAAAATCTCGTATACGGTGCATGCATCACACAGGATTATTTTCAACCAAACCGTGTTACTGTTCATCCGGGTCAAACCGTGTTACTGTTCATCCATGTGGTCAAACCGTGGACTGTTCACTGATGACGTGGCGCAATCCTGAGCGTCCAAACTGTTTTTAATTCGATGGCCATGATTTACTCTATATATCTATAAAAAGGGGGCCTCCCCCCCTAATTTGAGAGCTTTGAATCCATTTTTAAGATCCATTTTCTGTAATTCCTTCTCCATCTTGTATTTTCTTCATATTTTAATAAATTCCCATTTTACCCTTAGTTCAATTATGAGTAGCTAATTTTCTTTCAACCTTGGGTTGAAGGTGAAGTCTCAACATGTGTCATGAGCTTAATTTGGTAAATTTATTTTCTCTTCCCCTCTAGTTTTTGTAGATGTTTTGACTTCTCGTCGACAAATAATACTAATCTTGTTTAGTACCACCTTGATTTCACCGGCCTTCTAGTACAAGGTTATTATTATTTGGCACGATAAGCCCTTAGCACCATATTGATTAGAGTGTGGTTCATGAGGTGTGGATTACCCCCTCATGATTTAATTGGCATTTATACGGATTATTTAGCCCATGATGCATGTTGATACGGATCCAGATACCCAAGTACGTTATTTTAATAGATTTCTCTCAATTTATTCTCGCCATTTCAATTCCAATTTTTGAATTTATTCTTGCCAATTTAATTCTAATTTTAAGATAATTTAAATCACTTCCAACACAAATCCAACCATCCATTTACAAAATTAATTCTATACACAATTAAAATCCACCTCCTCGTGGGATCGACACTCATCACCATTGATCTATACTACAATAGATTTGTGCGCTTGCGAGTACATTAAAATTTGCACAACACCTGCCAACACATCTTGCAGCCAAAAAACCACCATCTGAGTTGCGAATAACACAGCCAAGCCCGATCCTCCCCTGAGATGCAAAAACTGCAGCGTCTACATTGCACTTAACCCAGCCAAATTCAGGCTTTTCCCAACTCATAGCCCTATGAGCCAATTGATGTACCCCAGCATCAACAACGTACAATTGTTTCTTAGCTGCCTGCCATTGATAAAGCAACTACCCAGCTGAGTTAAGCACTTGCTGAATAGAGCCATTTTTCTGGTTCCATATCTTATCATTTCGATGGATACAAATGCGCCAACAAATCATCATAGCTATACTACAATCATCTGCACTGCACCGTGCAAAAATATGCTCCAGCCAAATCAAGAAAGAGGTGCAGGAACCAACAAAATCCACAGTCTCCTCATTGGCATTACACACAGCACATGTGGAAATAATATCCACCCTTCTAGAGAGTAAGTTAACTGCAGTAGGCAACACATTTTTGGCAGCCCTCCAAATAAAATTCTTAATTTTACTAGGAACATTCAATCTCCACAGTTTCCTCCACACACCAGCAAACGAATCAAAGGTAATAGAATTTAATAACTTGTAACAGCTGCGTACCGTATAGCATCCGCGAGGATTGGCTTGCCAGTACCATGCATCATTATCTCTTCTAGAGTTGAGAGGGATTTGTAAAATTAACTCCTTATCCCTTGCATTAAATAGGTCCGACACAACATCAAAATCCCAGATCCGTTGGTTGGGTACCATTAAACAGCTAACAGGTGCTACAACAAGCTCCTCATTAAGATTTGTTGAAATAAAACCATCAGTAATATCAGGAAGCCATGGGTCATTTCCGATAGAAATATTGTGTCCACTTCCAACCTGCAATCTACTCCCTTACACTACCACATCCTTGGCAGCTAACATAGACCTCCACACAAAGCTCGGGTTGTGTCCCAAAGAAGCTTGAAGGACAGAAGTTCGAGGAAAGTAGCGAGCTTTAAGCACTTTAGCCATAAGAGACTCGGGGTGAGTTAAAATGTTCCATACTTGTTTCCCTAGCAGTGCAATATTAAAAGAGTGTAACTACTTAAATCCGAGACCACCATGCCCCTTTGGATTGCATAAATATTTCCACTTCATCCAATTAATCCCTTTGCCTCTACTGTGATTGTTGTGCCACCAATATGAATTCATCATCCCTTCCAACTCTCTACATAAATCTTTTGGCAAAAGATAAACACTCATAGCGTAATTAGGCATTGTAAGAGCTACCGTCTTCAATAAAATTTCTTTTCTAGCCTGAGAGAGCATCTTCGCACTCCATCCTTGAAGTCTCTTCCATACCCTATCCCGAATATAATGGAACACATCTTTTTTCTTCCCGCCAATGTAAGACGGAAGACCAAGATAAGCTCCATGGTTAGTGGTTGCATTAACCTCTAGAAGCTCACACAACTGCCGAACGTTTGCCTCACTTACATTAGCACTGAATGAGATTGATGACTTGTTGAAATTAACCACCTGGCCAGAGGCTTTACCATACACTGTCAACACGTGCTTAACCAACGTAGCTTCACTGTGTGTTGCCTTGAAGAAAAAGAAACTATCGTCGGTAAAAAATAAATGAGATATCATGGGAGCACCTCTCGCAACTTTAACCTCATGCAGTAAACCACTTCGTTCCTGTCTTCGAAACAAAGAACTTAACCCCTCCACACATATAATAAAAAGATACGGGGATAATGGATCTCCTTAGCGAAGTCCTCTACAAGGGATTATTGGCCCAACTTCTTTACCCTCTCGGAGCACATATAGTGAACTGTGGACATGCAAAGCATAACCAGATCTACCCATTTAGGATCAAAACCCAGCTTAAGCATCATTGCTTGCTGGAAGCCCCATTCTACCATGTCGTATGCCTTGGACATATCTATTTTCAGAGCCGCTACACCTTGCTTTCCTTGCCTTTTTCGCTTCAAGAAATGCATGATTTCAGCCGAGATTATTATATTGTCAGTGATGGCTCTACTCGGGACAAAGGCGCTTTGAGAATCTGAGATAACCAAATCAAGTACTAATTTCATACTATTAGCCAACATTTTGGATAGAATTTTATAAAGTACATTACACAGAGCAATTGGCCGCATGTCGGATAAAATTTCAGGCTTTTGTTTCTTTGGAATCAACACAATTGAAGTGTCGTTTAAACCTGCTGGAAAGAAACAGTCTTTCACAAATTGTAAACAAGCCGAAATTACGTCCTCACCAACAATGTGCCAGAATCTTTGGCAAAAGGCTGGATTCATGTCGTCCGGTCCAAGAGATTTTTCGGGATGCATATCAAAGAGTGCTTCCTTAACTTCCGTAGCAGAGAAAGGGGTTAGAAGCATGGAATTCTGCTCGTTTGTAATTTTTGACTCAACACAGTGAATGACCTTAGCACTATTGCAGCCATTAGATTGAAATAAGTTTTGGAATAATCTATGATCACCTCATCAACCTCATCCGAATTGGTGCACCAATCTCCCTAATTGTTTCGAAGGTTCCCAAAAGAATTTTGTCGTTTCCGCGTTGAAGCCGAGGCATGAAAGTAGCGAGTGTTCTTATCTCCTTCTTTTAGCCAAAGTGAGTTTGCTCGCTGCTTCCAAAACACTTCATGACTATGTAATAATTCATTATAGTGGCTTCTTACCTTCATGAACTTAATTATACCCTCACAATCTCGACGACCCCTTAATAGAGCCATTTGCTTTCAACACTTCAGCTTCCGTTTACGAAAATCCCGAGCTAGATACCCACCCCACTCCATCAAAGCAGACCCACAAGATAAAATTTTTTGTTGAATTAAGCTACCAGCAGGGGAAAGCCAATTATTCCGAACAACCTCACAGCAATCAACCTCCCGCAACCACACATTTTCAAAACGAAATCTTTTATTTCTCGAAATTGGCCCTGTCGGCTTAAGCTCCAAAAGAATAGGAAGATGATTCGAGCAAGTAGATTCTAGGCTATATACATTTGCGTCATTGAATCATTGTAGCCATGACTCAGACACAAAGGCTTTATCAAGCCTTTCTTCGACCCACTTACCGGTTCCTCGAGCCCTTTCCCAGGTAAATTGATAGCCAAAACACCAAGGTCAATCAGTTGACAATCAGCAATTGCACTTTGAAACCCCATCAGCTTCCAATTTGGGTGAGTAATTCTGCCTCGCTTCTCAGTAGCCGCTAGTAAATCATTAAAGTCACCTATGCAAACCCATGGAAGTTCAAATGACCCAGCCAATAAACGGAGCAAATCCCATGATTCTCGGCGCCGGCTAGACTTCGGAAACCCATAAAAACCAGTCAACCTCCACTTTCCCAGCTCCGGCACTTCCACCTCAGCATCAATGAAATTATTCGCATATTTTAATAAAGTAACACTGTTAAGAGCCTTCCATAAGAGTGCAAGACCACCGCTCCGACCCATTCTTTCAACAACAAAAAGCCCATTATAATTTAATTGCCTTTCAATACTCTCTAATTTGCTTCTACTACACAAAGTTTCAATAAGAAAAATAAATAAAGGTTTCTTACTAATGACCAATTCTGCTAGCATCCGAACTGTCCGTGGTTGGCCCAACCCACGACAGTTCCAGCTTAAGGTACTCATTGGCCTCGGTGGGCCTGAATTACCGGTCCCACCGCTGGTCCATTTTTTGAGCCCAATTGAAAATCCCCAGACTGAGATGTGACTTCCCCATCAAAGCCCCCATTGTGTGGAATCTTATCTTGTGATCTCCTTCTTTTGGCCTCACTAACAACAAACCCAGACTCTAATTCTTCCACATTTTCCTTTTCCCCACTAAAATCAGTTGGCTCTTCTGTTGACTTTCCTTTGGAATTATTTCCTTTTGTAACTTTCTCACCAACTTCCTGAAATGGTACCATAATCCCCGCGTGTTTGCCAATAATCAAACTACTTGGCACAGCAACTCCGAATTTATTGTTATTACCCGAATCAACTTGCATGGCAACTGCTTGATTTATGGAATTTCCATTTTCCTTCTCAGATTGTGTTGGCGGCACCAATCGCAGCCACCGATCGCCAGAATTCAGCGTAGATCTCCTATTCGGTGCTTTCAACCAATGCCATAAGGTTTGTCTAGACCACCATGCGGGAACTCATAAAGCTTTGGGCATTGTTTTTCAGTATGTCCCAATAATCCACAAATAAAGAAAAAAATATTTAGCCGCTCGTATTTTAAATCAATCCAAAGCCAATCACCACCTACTTTCTTCAAGTTCATTCTTCGTTTCAGAGGTTTCCGCACATCTATAGTCACCCGAATTCGCATGTAGGTTTTCCAAATACCCATCAAATTATTCTCATCCGACTCCACAAAGACTCCAATGTAGTTTCCAATATCCTTCAAGATTTTCTCCGACATGAAACCAACTAGTAAGTTGAACACTTGAATCTAAAATGAGGTGAAAAAGAGGGGAATATTTTGCGGTTGCTCATTCTCTTCCAGTCATTTAACAAGTAAAATGTGTTGATCAAATGTCCAAGGGCCCGATTCCAACATCCTTTTAACATCAATTTCATGAAAGAATTGAAATAGAAAAAGAGTAGGGGATAAATCTCGAATACAAACCCCTTTACCAGGACGCCACAGTGAGGCCATGGTATGTTTCATAGCCACAAAATTTATCACTTTATCCGTGAGGAAACGACCTACCAGATAGAAACGGGAATCAATTCTCTCCTTGCCATCATCAATCTCCTCATCCCCGACCACAATTAATCCACCTTCCTCCTCCTCTTCGAGTGATATATTAGCATACCCTCGATTAATATCATGCTCCAGTGAGGCATTATTAGCAGCCATTATGTAGAAGAAAGAAAAGAAAAAACGAAACTGAGACTCCACTAAAAACTTGTCATGCAGACAAGACAATCAAACTTGTCCCAAAGACAAGAAATCACCCTACAAAGAGAAAGTTAAAGAAAAAATAAATGAAGAAAAATATTTAGTATAAAGAAACATGAGAGAAAGATGAGAAAAATAAAGAAGAAAATAAAAGAGTAAATTTCTCTCATCTTTCTCTACAATAAAGATTACTTATTTAGGTAAAGTAATTGGCCCACACGTTGAGATCGGATATATAGACATGAAAAAAGAAAGAAAATGTGGTGGTCTATCAAGGCACAGTGAAAGAGAAAGAAAGACCAACCATCTATCCCCATTTTTTTTTCAAATTAAATCTAAAGAGAGATGGTGACTTTAAAGAAAGAAAGATAAGTTCTGCAAACAAAAAAAAAAAGGATCCAAAGAGAAAAGCATTTGCAACCCGTGCTTAGCTAAACTTTCGCTAATCATTTTGCAATCTTAATGGCTGTGATTTGATTTTCTTTTCTCTCTACTTAAGTTTAAAACAAAAATCATTCTAATTTTTGGTAGTGACACTAAGACAACACTAACCGTGAAAAAATAAAATAGAGACACACATGTTCATAAGTGGGGCAAAATTATAGTACAACAGTGATACCATACCATAGCTGGATCCAACCATTGGATCCAGCCCACAGTGGTCACCAAAGATAGATCCAATGGTTGGATCCAGCTATGTGGTACCATAGCTGGACCCTCATATGTGACACTTCACAACTCAAACTCACAAGATGCCAAAACAAATCCCAAATCCTTATTGGCCGACAATGATGATTTTTAAAATGCAATAGACATCATGATAACTGCCACCAATCCCACTAGACAATTACCACTCTCTTTCATTTCATTTATGAATAGTGTTTGGTGTAGAAAAAGAGGAGAGAAATTTATCCCATCTTTCTCTACACCAAATATTTTCTTACCTAAAATGATCCACTTCATAAATAAAAGGCGGCTTTGTACTTTAAAAAAAAATCTGCATTTTACTATTAATTATTCTTACAGCACCGATATTCTCACAAAGTTGCACACAAAGGTTTGCACAAAATGGTGCATTTTGTGCAAGCTTTAAAAGCCTCTTCGTACGTGCACCAAACAACACACACGCACGCAACAATTGGCAGCATTGTTTGTCACTCGTGTCTGCCTCCTTCCACAGCAACAAAAATCACAGAGCAACAAAAACCACAGAGTAACGAAAACTACACAGCAACAGCTTTGTTCTCCCTCATTATCTCGGCACCGTCCTCACTCTCTCAACTTAGTTCTCTCTCATTCTCGGTGGCTCCATTCTCCCTCACTCTTTCGGCTCCGATCTCCTTCAATCTCTCGATCTCAGCTGCATCACTCTCTTTCCCCCAACACAACCGAATTAATGAGCTTGTTAAGGTCTTTGTAATTAATTAGTGTAAACTTTATTTGTTATACAATTCATTACTCACAACCTTCGTAAGCACCCACCATACCCTTTTAGATTATAAGAAGGATCCCATGCCAACACTGGAAAAGCTTCCTCACCTTCAAGTGCTGAAACTGAAGCAGAAATCATATTATGGAAGAGAGCTGGCTTGTCTCGGAGTTGGTAGTTTTCCACAGCTCAAGATTTTGCACCTAAAATCAATGTTTTGGCTGGAGGAGTGGATAATGGGAGGAGAAGCCATGCCAAAACTTGAAAGCTTAGTTATCAATCCTTGTGTTTACTTGAAAAAGCTTCCTGAAGAGCTATGGCGAATAAAGAGCTTATGCAAATTGGAGTTACATTGGCCTCATCCGGAGTTGAGAAAAAGGCTGCGCGCTTTTGAAGATATGGAGAGGCGTTATGAAATCTAGAAATTTCCTTACGGTATCTGATGGATTGAGTAGGGTGAGGTTTTACTCTTACATGATAGTTACAAATTTGGTCTGATGTTTTCCACTTGCGCAGTAGATTTATCAATGTATATTTATAGCAAAACTTTCAAGGGGTTATAAAAATTCCTGTCTAATTGTTGGTTGCTTCTAATATCAAAATTAAGTCTCAACATAGACTCAACTGGAATAGCAAAATTAAGTCTCAATATAGCCACACATTGCAGCAGAGAAACAAAAAAAAAAACTTCCCTCTATATTATAACTGTAAATTGTAGATTTTCATTTATGCTTCTTAATTATTTCCTTCTGTGTAGGTAAAATTAGAGGGGCAAACATCATTACTGCTATTAAATTTCAACTGTGATTCAGCATCGATCCATTATGTTCTCTTCATTTTGGCTAGGGACATTATTTTGAATCGGTTTTGACACTTGTGATACCAAGATTGTTGTATATAGACTTTGATAAGGTCTTCATTTTTAGTTTAAGTTAATTTTGTTCATGCATGTATGATTCGGCTATCTTTGGACTGTGTCAAAATTTCAACATCTGATACACTAATAATATATGGAAAACGATGTTCTCACAAAGCTGCTCACAAATGTTTAAATACAATTTAAATACAATACATATTAAAATAGAAATAATTATTTATGGGACATATTTTACAACAACACTTGGTTGCGAACTTCATTGAAGTTCTCTTTCAAGCAATTCAAATTTAAGAGACAAGCATTCCATTTGATGCCCCAGCTTGCACACTTCTCCTAGTAAGAGATCAATTTTATTTTCACTCATATTTCGATCTTCCACCCCTCGAAACTCATTAGATTCATTGTTCTTCTGATCGTCGTCTCGTTTAAATGCCCCACATCCTTTGCACTTCCAAAACTTATAAATCGGATTCTCTCTTGTACGTGAAGTTCATAAGATCTTATCATTGCAGCACTTTATACAAGTTTTTATATGTGGATTTGGAACTTCACTCATGCTAGAGGACATTGTGATAGAAATATCCAACCAATTTAAGCAACTGAAAAGGGGAAAAAAAAAAGCCCTAACAGTTAGTGAGCCTTAAGCAACTGGTGGGGGAAAAAATTAGGACACACCAGCTATAATCAATTCCAAAGGAAAAAAACAGCCACAACATTTAGTAGGCATTAAGCAATTGAAGTTGAAAAAACAATTGGACAGAACAGTTATTAATAATACTTGCCGGAGAACTAACAGCCACAACAGTTAGTTTTTTATATGTAAACTTTATTTTCTGTAATTTTACTAAACCTCCCCTTAATCATTTCTGTATTTTCCTAAATCTCTCCCTAATCATCTCGCCATATTCAATCCAAACCTCCAACCGATAAATTTACATTTCCAATCACTTAAGCCCCGAAATATGCTTTCACATTTGCAACCAAATCAAATTGGCTACAAGCAATTATTCCAAGCACATTAAGTCAACTAAATGCATTCACAAGCCATTATCACCATTCAAACAAAGCACACAGCCACTACCCGAATGAAAATGAAAAGAGCCAACTACCCAAAGCACACAGCCACTTCAGGAATTCGAATGGTGGCCACAAATTTCTTTAGCAAAATCTGAATGATTAAAATTAATTCCCAAATTACAATAACCAACAGCCGAAATAGGACAAAATAAATCATTTCGTTCAACATCCAAAGTTAATATCAGTACAACCTAAAATCACTATACCCTCAATAATAACCATAACCATTCAAAATCCAAGTGGCCTAAGAAGCATACTAATTAATCTTCAATTAATCCAAGTGGCTGCATCTTTAATTACAAATTAAAGCAATAAATTGAACACTGACCTTAAATAGCTACGTTAAGCCGATTGTGTTGGGGGAGAGAGAGTGATGCAGCTAACATCGAGAGAGTGAGGGAGATCGGAGCTGAGAGAGTGAGGGAGAACGGAGCAACCGAGAATGAGCGCGAACGGAGCCGAGAGAATGTGGCAAAACAGATCCAGGGAGAATAAGGGAGCACAGAGCCGGGAGACTCGGGGAGAATGGCGTCGAGAGAATGAGGCAGAACGAAGCTGTGACTGACGGGATAAGCTGTTGGGATTTTGTTGCTGTTGGGATTTGTTGTGTGGACAAATCGGAATATGAATATGCTGCTGTGTGGTTCCCGTTTTGTGTCGTTTCCGTTTCTGTCAAAGAAGGGCGACGTGAGTGGGAAAATGATGCTGTGAATTGGCGTGCATGTGATGTTCGAAAAACAAACGTGTGATTTTCCTTTTAAAGCTTGCACAAAACGCACCGTTTTATGCAAAGCACAACTTTGTGAGAACATCATTTTCCTTATTCTTATGTCCTTACAAATTCAAAACGCTCTGGAGTTCCGACTTCAACGCTATGCTAATTCACACAGAAAACACACAGGGAGAAGAGCAAGGAAGTAGTTGCTGACTCCACCGAGAGAGTAAAGAATGATTCTCGAACTGCTGTTGTTTCATATTATGTTCTTGTTATCGTCTCCGCCAAATTACGTTGTAGCGACACCATCACCTTTATTAGCAGCGTCTTATTCTTCATCCACTTTCAGTAACAAAGCATATTGCTATTACGATGAAGTTTGGTCATCTCTTGAAGATTTTCAACATGAAGATGAAGTTATTGTTAACAGATATGTTGGCTTGCAAAAACCAAATTTCGTCTTCTCTCGAACCAGAGACTTCTGCAGAATCGCCAGCAACAGCCTTGCCTTTATGGCCTGTAATCCTACCGATTTCATTATTCGCGGTGGCTGGTGCCAACTGCCTGCGTCTCTCGACGGATTCATGTTTGCCATAGAGAATCCTCAAGATGGGGAAGGATTGAATCTGATAAATAGCAGAGACTTTCAAGATGCCAAAGGAATAATAAAGTTCGATTTAGGTTTCTCGCATAAGTTAAGGTAAAAAAAATAAAAAATAAAAAATAAGCTACCTCCTCGTATACTTTAGAATAATGATATTAAAACCAAAGAATCTGACATACTGGTGATAAAACAACAATAAGATCATACGGTATTATAGTGTTAAGTAAAAAGTTAGCACTATCTTTCAATAAACACTGTAATATCCCGCACAGTTTTATGCTTATTTTATATTTTCGTGTCTTCCTTCGTTTTGATCTATTTTCGATTCTTTCTTAGCAGATGGTACAACACATCATTTTTCTTAGAAGATTTCAGCAATTCATTTTTCTTAGAAGATTTCACCGATTCATTTTTCTTAGAAGATTTCACCAATCATCGTGGCCGCAGCTCATCACCGGGTTCGCAAGAGTCACCAGCCTGCAGCAGTTATGGCCGACTCATATTGATAGGTAAACCAAATGAGTCTTGGTAATTACCTTGGAAACTATATGTGGTAAGGCAAAAAAGGTTTATGCTGAAGAAATAAATAAAAGTAGTAGAGCAAAATAAAAGTTTTGAGAGGCAAGAAACGAAATTAATTCATTCAATTCAAATGTCATATATATGCATCTTAAGTAATCACTTCTATATTTAAAAAATTTACATGTAGATAAAGTTCATGATTGCCATATATGTATGTTGAGTAATGCTACACTTGAAACGATCCGTCCCGCACTCTCCCAAGACGAGTCTATCTAAACTCGTAAAATCGAAACTATTCTATAAAAATTTCGACAGAGTCTCTCTTAAAATAAAACATATCCAATCCTGCACATTACAAAATAACACTTCCAAAATAATTCAATATCCAACCATCCTCTATAACCAACTTCTCACATCAACATATCAAATATCATCCAAATCATCCGAATATTAAAATACATCGATTACATAAAATAATAAAATAACACAACTCGCAAAAATCCCAAATATAATAATAAGTAAATCAACGACTCCTAGCACCATCACGTGACCACAAAATCAAACCAACGTTCGTTACTGGGTTGACTGATGTACCTGAAAATCTCCTGTGGGGGGAAAAATAAAAAATATAATAAAAGAGGGGTGAGTATAAAACTCAGTGAGCTCAGTAAGTGGATAATAAGTGCTGACAATTTAATAAATTTATTTAAAATGATTTAATCTTTCTCAAATCAATTTCAAATTCTCAAATAAATTCTCAATCAATTTCTCAAAATATCATAAGAACTTGCATAAACTCATTTAATTCAAATCAGTTCATTTAAATACGATATTATAGAAATCTGCATAAAATCGACGGAATCATAATACTCATCATATCAAATACTGAATATCGAAAATTATCATCAAACAAGTACCCAGGGGATAATCTGATCATATCCGGACCTCGACAGACGGGCAATAACGCACTATCTGGGTAACGTCACGCCCCGGAGCGACAACGGATAGATGGGGACGATCTCATCTCATATCTCATATCTCATATCTCATATTTCATATCTCATATATATGTACTGTGCATACATAAGCCCCCAAAAGGCAAAAGTATTCAAGCACACGGCCCAAAGCCTCTATGTGTGCTTAGACGGCCCCAAAGGCCTCTATCTCATCTTATCTGTATCTCTTTTCTCATCTTATATTATCTGTTTCTCTGTATCTGGGGGGAAGGGTACTGTCTAATGATTTCAAAAATAACATATACATAAACATATAATCTCATCTGAAATCTCTTTTTCTTTTTATTCAACATATCTCAAATCTGCTCAATTCTAATACCATGCTTTTACTCAAAAACGATAATAAAATCATTACTCAAACTCATTCTCAATAATAAGAAATATCAACTCATAAATAAAAATCAACTTTCTGAAAAATCATTAAATCGAAGCATTAAATACTTATTTATCAAAACATACTGCGCTGTATTATAAAATCAGCATATACTCTGAAAATAGGTTTTGTATATTCCACTCACAGTGATGATGTCTAAACTCGGTATCACAACGCCCGCGGGTTGATTCTCGTTCGCGGATGCGGATCTTCCTAATCATGGAAATATCATAATCATTCTCCGTAAATTATAAAATATAACCAATTTAATAAATCTCGAAACGAATATCTATTCACGATAAACTATTCCGTATGAGTAAAATTACCAAAATACCCCTACATGCCAAAATTATCAAAATACCCCCAACATCAATATTTTACCGACTTATCAGCAAACATCATTATTTTACCAAATTATCCTCATATTCGTCAATTACCAAATTGTCCTCAATTCAGATTACATAAACTAACCACATTGTCCGAAATTACAAAATTACCCTTGGTTCGTAAAATTACCGAAATGTCCTTAACGCGTTTAATTACCGAATTACCCTAGAAATCACAAATTACTTCACTGTCCTCACTCAAAATTACCAAAATGTCCAGTAATTACATAAAATTACACAATCACCGCCGACGGTCCATGAATTTACCAAATTGCCCCTCGCCGGTCAACGTTGACCGGACTTTAGTCAACGACGACGGGGAGCTTCGGTCTGCTAGTTCCGGCCTCGGTGAGTCCAATGGTGCCGGCGGTGTCCTCCCACGCGCGGCGGCGACGGCGGATCGAAGGTCCAAAGATCCGAAACTTTCCGGTGATCGTTCGGCGATTTTCCGACGTCCCCGATGATCTTGGTTGGTCGGAACTTGTTTCTGGAGATGTGAGGAACCAGTTCCAAGTGGTGGCGTTCCAAAAATCCGGCGGGATCAACGGCGGCAAAAACGGGTCTTGGCCGCAACTTTCGAGCTCAAATCGCCGGCGTTCTGGTCGGTTTCCGGCGACGAGGACCACGGGGATACGACGGTCATCTTCCAAGCTTCAAATCGGTAACAATCACGGCCGGTAAGGTGGCCGGAGTTGGGAGATCCATCCGGGTCAAACTCGCGGGTTCGGGTCGGGTCCGGGTCAAACTCGGGTCAAACCCCTCTCTCTCTCTCTCTTTCTCTCTTGTATTCTCTCTCTCAAGAATCCAAACCCGTTTCCAGTTTATACAATCCAACCTCTTTTTTTTTTTTTTTTAAGCTTAATACAAATTAAGCTCAATTCGGACTCGTGATGAAAATAAAATTCGTCCGTCCGAGCATTTAATCGCGCTCAGTTAAATCTCAATTAAATGCCGTGACGAAATTAAAAATTAAAAGTGAGAAGGAAAAATTACATCGTGCACTTAATTAAAAAAATCAAAGTGCATATGTTACAACACTTGCATAGTTGGAATACATAAAATTGGCATTTATATGTCAATTCATTTATTGGAGACATAAATATTCACTTAAGGATAGATAATTTAAGTCAACCAACACACTACACTTGGCAAGTAATGATTGGTAGTACATCATTTGGGATACAAAGTGTGATAAAAGAGCAGTTGAAATATACTTACAAAGTTGGGAAACAAAGTTTGATCCCCATTCATGTGACATCAGTACAAATTCATCACTTGGATGAAAAGTGATATGCTCAATAACAAATTATCAGATGGCCTTATGAGATAATGCCGTATTATTTCCCACATCAGTTTGGATGTAAACTTTGACAATTCAATAGCATTACATTTACAAAGTTCGAATGCAAAGTTTTAACTTTTTGGTCATGTACTAAAACTACATGATGATACGCGAACTTTATCTAAGAGATCCTTTTATATATGTAGCAACAATCAGCACATTGCTTGTATTTCTCTTCCAAGTTATCGGCAGAATGTTGTTGCGGATCATAAGAAAGAAAAGAAAGGATATCAAACTCAAAGAGAGGTTCTTCAAACAAAACGGGGGTTTACTTTTACAACAAATGTTAAATTCATATGATGACAGCGTTATTGACAGATGCAAATTGTTCAGTTCAAAGGAGTTAGATAAGGCAACTAACCATTTTAATGTGAACAGAGTACTTGGTCAGGGAGGCCAAGGTACTGTCTGCAAGGGAATGCTTGAAGATGGAAGAATCATTGCAGTAAAGAAATCCAAGTTAGCTGTAGATGATGAAGAACTATTAAAGCTCGAAGAATTCATTAATGAGATTGTCATTCTTTCACAAATTAATCATAGGAATGTGGTTAAGCTCTTAGGATGTTGTTTGGAGACCGAAGTTCCTTTTACTAGTTTATGAATTTATCTCCAATGGAACCCTTTACCAGCATCTTCATGATCGTCTTCAAAATCAAGAGTTTCCGCTAACCTGGGAAATGCGTTTGCGGATTGCCACAGAAGTTGCGGGAGCACTTGCTTATTTGCACTCGGCAGCATCCTCTCCGATTTATCATCGAGACATCAAGTCAACGAATATACTCTTAGACGAAAGATACAGAGCAAAATTTGCAGACTTTGGGACTTCAAAATTTATTGCTATGGATCAAACTCATGTGAAAACAAAAATACAAGGGACCTTTGGGTACTTGGACCCAGAGTACCATCAATCAAGCCAATTGACGGATAAGAGTGATGTCTATAGTTTTGGAGTAGTTCTTGTTGAACTTTTAACAGGAAAGAAGCCAATATTTTCGGCAGGTAATACTTCACAAGAAAATGTAAGTTTGGCTGCATATTTTGTCCATTCTATGAGAAAGAATCGTCTGTACGATATTCTTGATGATCAAGTGATGAAGCTGGGAAAGAAAAATCAGATCATGGCATTTGCTAACCTTGCAAAAAGATGCTTAGACTCGAATGGTAAGAAAAGACCTACAATGGAAGAAGTTTCAATGGAGCTAAACGGAATTCGAGGATCTAGTAGAAAAAAGAGAGTAATGTTCAGTAAAATTATCAAGAGGTTGAACTAAACATTATTCTTTTGGCCTTTTTATTCATTTATTTTTTTCACTTTGTTTTTTAATTTTGGCCACAAAATGATTTATGGCACTGCTACCCTATTGAGATTGTTTTGGCTCATAAAATAAGCTCAGTTTAACCGTGTTGATGAAGTAATCAGTTGGACGAAAAGACATCTCAATGTATGGTAAATTATGTTGTTTGAAATTAATGTTTTAAGCTTCAGCAGTAAATATGTGTTTCATAATTTTTATTGTTAAATTATTGTTTCATTGTATTACATAATTGTTGTAGAGTACTTAAATTTTCTGTATAAAACTCAATGTAGTCGACATTTTTTAAAATAATTTATTGAAGTAAAATAACCATTTAAATAATATACTGGTAATTTTTTAATTTGATATTTAGTATTCAATATTATTGTAGGTAAAAAATTGATTTTTTTCGTTTAATATTCAATACTAGTTTAAGTAAATTATTGGATAAAATTTTGATATTTAATCTTATGTTGATACTGGTTCAAGTAAATTAATTGATTTAAAATTTTAAAATTTAATACAAAATAATATAAACTTGACAAATTAAGAGTTTGGACTAGGCTTTTTTAAATATAAGCCTAAATCCTTTAAAAGCCATCCAAACTTAGACAGGTTGGGCTTGAGTCAAGCCTAGACGAGCTAGGTCGATCTTTGGGTCAAGCCTAGCTTTTTCATTAATTTTGAAATAAATTTTTAAATAATAAAAAATATTTAAATTAAAGATATTATTTGACACATAATAAAATAATATTACTATATTTAAAATAATATTAACAAATTATAATAAATCATATATATAAATATAAAAAACATATTAATCTAATATTTTGAGTTTTTTAATTTAATTTATTTTTTATTTATAAATTGACCTATGTTTTTTTCCTAAACCATTAACCAAGCCCAATCTATGCAGGCTTTTTTGCCAACCCTAATTCAATCCCAAAATTTATCCATCTCCCAAATATAACCCTAGTTTTGGACTGAAATTTGGGCTAATCTACTAGTCCTACCAACCAAAAATGACATTGGATAGGATTAAAGATGGCCAATGGGCCGGGCGGCATGTGGCACAGTATGTGTCCATACAGCATGGCACAGTATGTGTCCATACAGCATGGCACGAGCACGTTTCGGTGAGGCACGAGGCACGGCACGGCACGCTCGTGGGCCTGTACCGAGCCTAGAATTTTAGGCACGAGAATCTTAAAGCACGACACGATTAGAGATGGGCTAAAACATGGCACGCGAAAAAGCACGTAATAAGCACAGTTCATTGGTGGGCTAGCAAGCGCCCCGTGAGCCATTAATAGCACGTGGGCAAAAATATATCTAAGTAAATTTTTTTAACAAAAAGTAAATATAAAATGTTATGAAATTAAAGTAAAATATCTTGAAATTAAATATTTTAATATATTTTTTAGCATAGAATTTTAAAAATTAATTTAAATCATTAAATCTTAGTTTAAATAAATATTCTAATTTTTTATGTTTATAATTTATTAAATGAATAAGTAAATATCATGATTTTAATAAATAAAATTATAAATATCATAATTTTATTTATGATATTTATTAAATGAATAATGTTATTTATGATATTTAATTTTATTTATGATATTTATTTAATTATTTATTTATGTTTATAATTTATTAAATGAATACGTAAATAACTAAATTTATGATTTGTAGTTGTAAATTGTAAGTTGTGACCTATGATTTGTTATATTAATATTTCGTAGTTATGACTTATTGTAATGATTATTCGAGGATTGTATTTTTAATTTTAATTAATTATTATTATGATCTATGGAATTAAATTTAATTACATTTATGTATTGTTGTGTTATGAATTATGATTGATTATTGTGAAATAAAATGTATAGTTGTGAAATTGTGATAAACTAATAATAAAATGTTAATTGCTCTCTTAATAAAAATTAATATGATTGTGATTGTGAATATTATTATTATTATGTTGGTGGGTTTAAAAAAGCACGTCAGGCATGTGGACTTGAATAAAGCACGCCAGGTAAATGGACTTTTTTAAACACGCTAAAAAAAATTGGTAGACTTTTTTTGGGCACGGCACGAGCGTGGGCCGTACTGTGCTCAATTGAAAAAAAGGTAGGCACGCCAGGGTCCACCAATTTGGTGGGCCGTGCCGTGCCGACCCACAAGCCCTTGTGGGCCGACAGTTGGTGGCCCGTGTCGTGGCCATAGTTAGATAGGATCAATTTTTTAGCCCTAAAATCTAATTTAATCTAATCACACAATTTATCCCGCTCCCAAACATAGCCGAAAAGAACTAGTTATTTTTTGGAAGAGAAATTTATCATTTTACTTTCTTCTTAATCCTTGGATAAATTTTCAGCCTAAAATATTTTGAATATTATATAATTCAACTGCTTACTGATTGAATAATAATATAATTATAAATTTACAAATGTAATTTTTTAATGAAATTACATGAAAATATAAATTTAATTTTATGAGAATTTTTTTAATATTCTTTTACAATAAAATTTGAATTAATATCAAACAGTTTGTACTGTATTTAATTTATTTTTCAGTAAATTAAAGTTGAAATCATACATACAATCCAACCCAATACCAGAGACTAACGTTTACACACAAGCCATATACTTAACTCGGCACATATTGCCGATACCGTAGAATTTTCTTTCCATTTATCTATATCTGATATGTGGAAAAAAAAATTAAAAAATGTTTATAAGGTGATGTTAAAAATAAACTGTACTTATTAATCTATCAATTGATTACAATTTGCTTATAGACAGATAAAATAAATTAAATTTTGATTAAAGAATGAGTGTCAAAGAGTATACAGCCAAACTCTGTACAAACTATTTTGTAGACGTGGCCATATCGGTTGAATGAAATCAATCATGGGCCAAGAGCCACCATTTATCATGCACATATGTTTGTCGAACGAAACTCGTCAAAGCTTTTAGAATCATTCAAGGACCCAGCGAATACTTGTTCAAAGATGAATTTTACCAAATGAACCACTAAAAGAGACATTATGTTAGCTTTTGTCCTGGCCGCCGACCCGGGGGGGGGGAGTTATCAAGGTAAATTTATAAAATTGTAATGTAATATTATCATAAATTTTTTTAAATAAGTACGAACTTAAGGAAAAAAATAAATTCTTATGGGATTGGCTACCAGGGGATGAATGGATCTGCCCTTGGAAAATGAGCAGGATTTGTGCCTGCATTGAAAACACAAGCACTTGGGCATTTTATAAAAGGATTTAACAATCCTCTGCATTTCTAAATTTTCATCAATCTTATATCATATGTCATGTAATAATAATGTATAAATATGATTTAATTTTTTTATATTTTAAATTTATTAACTACCAATCAATATGTAAATTATCAAGAGGATGTTAATCTTTTATAAAATATTTTTGGCAAACAAAGTTTTAAAAAATTGTGGTTTAAATATCGTCGTCATAGCCGAACACGGTATGTTTTAGGAAAATATATACCACAAATATATAATTTCATTTTGAGTAATGTTACGTATACGTGAGGGGGAAAAAAATAATGTTAAGCGACTGCAACTTAAATCTGAAAAGTTGGAAAGTATATATAATAAGCTCTTTCTCCTGGAAGAAGGACAAAAATGAAAGGATATAGGCAAAAACCTAACATGGAAAGCTTTTATTGTGAAGCAAATGGAGAAAATGAGAATGCTAATATTAAGGCATCCAAGCTCGTGTATTACCTGCACACTCACATCACAACACCAGTTTTCATTCTTACAGCAGCTTTTTTTTTTTTTTTATTTAAGCCTTAACGGTGTGGGAAAAATTTATCAATTAAAAATAAATGACAATTGATTATTCTCGACTTTCAGTTTCTATTAGCTTAATCAACTCATGCATGCCAAATTTTGCTTGCCAAGTTTTTCGTCAACATAAAA
Organism: Citrus trifoliata; assembly: GCA_018350135.1. Classification (NCBI taxonomy): domain Eukaryota; kingdom Viridiplantae; phylum Streptophyta; class Magnoliopsida; order Sapindales; family Rutaceae; genus Citrus; species Citrus trifoliata. The sequence goes on along the minus strand of VKKW01000249.1, from coordinate 121,641 downwards.
GGGCTTCACTTTTCACATTGTCCTCCCCTTTGAATCAATACCATCAACAATCAGCATACCCACAAGCGGATAGAGATACGTTGGCACTGGCATCTTCGGAAGGAGAATAGGTAACGGAGCTTCAAAGTGAAGCACGCGAATTGCCTCCCTCATGGAAGCCCTGAGAGTTTCATCTGGATGAGCACACCACAGCCCAACCATCATCAAACGCTCGACCTCTTGCTCATCAAACTCTCCGCATAGTCTCGGATCAGCCCCTTGGAGGAGCTTTCCATCACCATAGAGCTCCCAAACCCACTGCAACAAAGACACATTTCCCTGTTTGTCCATTGTGTGGTCGATGGATTTTCTCCCGCAAGCGATTTCCAAAACAACAATGCCAAAGCTGTAGACTTCAGATTCTTTGCTGGCTTTCCCTGACATGGCACATTCAGGCGCCATGTAGCCCAATGTTCCTGCCAAAATGGTTGTTTCAGAACCTTTGCTATGTTCTACAAGCCTTGCCAAGCCAAAATCTCCAATCTTGGCTTTGAAATTTGAACCTATCATGATGTTGCTTGATTTTATATCTCTATGTAGTACACATTGATCCCATTCTTCTTGCAAGTAAAGTAATCCTGCAGCCAAGTCTAGAGCAATTTTATACCTCAACTCCCATGTTAAAAATCTATTTTCTTCGAAAAGATGTGAATCCCAGCTGCCATTAGGCATGAATTCATAAACAAGCAACAGCTCATTTTTCTCATGGCACCAACCCAAAAGTTGAACTAAATTCCTATGCCTCAATCTACTAATGACTTTCACTTCAGAAGCATACTCCTTTATCCCCTGTTTCGAACCTTTTGACACTCTTTTCACTGCAGCATAAGCGTTTGTTTCCCCTGAAATTCCTTTATAGACACCACCGAAACCTCCCTGTCCTAGTTTCTGTTCATCACTGAAATTATTTGTTGCCTGAGACAATTCCTTGTACGAATACTTTCTCGGTCCTGATTGTTCAAATTCATAATCAACATACTCATTGAGTCCTTGATTATTGCCTTCATTATCATCCTCATCATATCTCTTCCTCCCAATGCCAGTAACCCAAATGATCAAAGCCAGCACACCAATCAAAACACCCCCACCAAGACTCAATCCAACAATTAGTATTGTTCTGTTTTTCCCTCTTCTCCTTGGTGGCAAGACTGGATTAGTACTAAAATTATCATCCATTTCTAAACTCGAACTAAACTCCCACGAGTAAATGCTAAAGACTGCATATGCACTTCCAGTCGCCATGGAGAAACCCAAAGTAACGTACTCTGGTAAGTGAAGCCTTAAATCAACTTGATAATCGAGGTATTGGATCACTGTTGTATTTTCTCTAAACCCAGTGAAAGCAATACTCAAATTATGCGTACTTGAATTATAATTGATCCATGCCTCGTTTCTTCTCGCACCTCCAACATCACTCCACCATGTTACAGTATTAACAGATTCCAGCGTATTGATATCAATACCAACATGCGTAGGAGGAGGATCCCAAGTGTTGTTAAAGCTATCAAATTCCACTGCAAAAAATGGAACTGACGAATTCAATGGCTCGATATCTTTGGTAAGACCGAGTGAGCCTCCACCTTTGTCATCGTTTGCAATTGCCGGGGCACCTTGCGGAGCAAGAAAGAAGGCAAGCCCATCAGCACAAATGGTTCTTTTTTGAGAATCAATGACAAAGGAGAAGTGAGTGGTGAAATCTGCGAGATTCCGCGTGGTCTTGTCCCAAAGATGCATGGGTTTGTTGTATGTGGCACGGCCAGCCGTTGCAGGATTCGGGGGCAGTTGAATCACAAGGTTGCTGTCGGGGTAAGCTCTCTGATAAGTTATGTTATCGTCAGATAGAGGACTGAAACTCGAATAGTTGAAGGATAACGCGCTTGCCAGTAATGGAATTAGTAAAATAGAAAGCCATGTGGTGATTGTAAATAAATGGAGAAGAAGAAGAGCCATTTGTGGATGAAAGGATTATGCTACTATTGCCCAAATATTAGATGTCACTTATGTTTAATGGATACACATAAAAATCAAATACACATTTAGGCACAAGCATTTGCTCCATTTAACTAATAAAATCTCTTGAATGGTACGAGTCGTAATAAAAAACAAAAAAATAGTCACAATTCATTACGTGTCATACATTGTTTCCTTACTTAATACAGCAAAAATATTTCCATGATAATGAACTTATTCATTGTTTAAAAAAAAGTATTATGAATTATTAAATTTAACAAATGAAATCTCTTGAAATAGTATGGGGTCATAATAAATTAAGAAGAAAAAATAAACACAATTAATTATGTAGTCATACATTGTTTACTTAGGCTCCGTTTGATACAGCTTATTAAATAGAGCTTATAACAGTAGAGCTTATACTAATAGAGCTTTTGGACAAAAAGTCATTGGGTATTTGGTTGTCAATAAAAAAAAAAAACACTTTTGAACCATTAAACTGTGTGATATTTTTTATATTATATATTTTTAGAAAAACTCTATAACCTCTATTATCAAAAGCTCAAATTTTGAGCTTTTGCTAGTAGAGGTAAATTAGCTTATTTAAGTTAAAAAAACTCTATTAAAAAAATAATCAAACACCATAGAAATTTTTAAAAAGTGCTTATACGATTAAATAAGCACTTATAACTCTTAAATAGACATTTATAACTCTTAAATAAGTCATACCAAACAGGCACTTAGTCAATATGGCCAATGTCGTTCTATCTCTCGATTTTTGTTTGATTTTAAAGAACAAGAAGTCAATTTTATTAATTTCAGTAGTTTCGAGATAATATTTCAGATTAGATATCAGCGTTGTTATTTAAATTTGTAAATATAATAATGATATGTGTGTTGTTGAATTTCTCTCCTCCTTTTTCTTCTTTTCGTATGTCCTCAGTACATGGTTGAGCAACTAATCACTTACGCTGTGATATATTCTACAAATATAATAGAAAAAGACCTTGACTTTGAAAAGTAATTTCCAATACAGGAGCAAATTCAGTAACCCGATATTTTCGTGCCGAGCTATTTTTAGAAACCTGTTAGAGTGCAATTTATGCACTAGTTTTGCATTGTTTACTTCTCTTAATATCGATATTTTGCACTTAATAATAGTGATTTACTTGTGTTTTACTTTTGTTAGTGCAATTCTATTGATTAGTGATAAAATTGAGTTACAAGATGATGTTTAAGGATGATTGTTCTCTTGGAGAAATTATGAGCGGCAGAAGAACTTTGTTGATAAGGCATGGGCGTGTGCTGTCAACTGCGGACCTGTAGTTTTTAGTTTAACGTGTTTTGTATTTTTGGTTATTTTTGTAATTACGAATTTAATATTTCAGATATTAGTATTTTATTCTAAATAGAATTCTAAAATATAAGAGAGAGAGTATTTAAGGGAGGAATCTATTGTGAAAAAGGGGATTTTGAAAGGGAGAAAAGAAAGAAACCCTAGATCTTAATTTTTCTCTTCTCTCTATGAAGAACTAAACCTATTTTTCTGCTTGAAGGATAATGAAGTTTTGATCCATCACTACTGTGAGATCTTTCTTGTGCTTTAATTGTTTTATTGCTTTTTGGGTATTTGTTTATTCTCTGAATTATTTTCATGATTATGTTTGTTAATTAGGTAATTGGCCACTATTTAATTATCAACTTAATCTATTGTCAATTAAAGGATTCACGTATGAAGAATTTAATGTTTGTGACAAATAACATAGCAGAGAGTTGTGTTGTGAGAATAAACAATCTAATTTAAATGAATCATCATATGTGTTGATTAGGATTTGGGTCTCTCTGGTTTTTCAGGCTGTCAATTGATTAAATCCTATAATCGTATCTAGAGTTTTCTATTGATTAGGGAAATAACCAACGGTCGTACCTTGGTTATCGACTAATTAAGGAAAGATAGGCTATTAGAGGGTCTCAGTAGCTATAACCGGTATATTCATGAGTAATAATAATCTATAATTAAATCAATGATCAGTAGTTGAATCAAGCTGAGTTAATTCCTTCAACCAGAGCTTTCTCCAATTTGAATTACAACTTTAATTTGCATTCTTGTTATTTTTAATTTGATTTTTATTATTGTCAACAATTCCCCCATTTTACGTTTTACGTTTCAAAAGGATTTAAATAATTACCGATCTTTATGGACACAACCCTACTCAATCATTATATACAATTTATTTAGAGTAGGAATTTATTTTTGTTGGCTTCGACAACCATCAAATTTTGGCGCCGTTGCCGGGGATTGGTGTTGTTTATTTAATCTTTTTTACATTTTACTTGGTGTATGGTTCGTTCTTCTCGTACAGGTACACTTTCGTTTGATCCTGAAATTGAGAAGACAGCTCGCCAGCTGAGACAGCAGACGAAGCGAGCTAAGCAACAATCCTCGTCGCCTTTGCTTTCTAAAACAGATACAATGCCTAATTTAGTTGAATCATCTAGCGATTCAAAAGAACAAGTGATGGATAGACCTGCGCCTGTAGAAAGAACTCTTAGAGAGTTAGCTGAACCAGACTTGAATCAACAACCACTTTGCATTCCATATGTAGACTTGGAGGTAAATTTTGAATTAAAGTCTGGTCTTATTCATTTATTACCCAAGTTTCATGATTTTGCAGGTGAAGATCCTCATAAACATCTTAAGGAGTTTCATGTTGTGTGCTTAAGTATGAGGCCACAAGGCGTGACTGAAGAGCAGATTAAGCTGCGTGCTTTTCCGTTCTCTTTAGATGGGTTAGCTAAAGATTGGTTGTACTACTTGCCTCCTGGATCAATTACAACGTGGAATGGTTTGAAGAAGCAGTTCCTCGAGAAGTACTTTCTTGCTTCAAGAGCTACCAACATTAGAAAAGACATTTGTGAGATCAGACAACTTCCTAGGGAGTCTTTGTATGAGTATTGGGAGGGATTTAAACAATTGTGTGCCAGCTGTCCTCAGCATCAGATTTCTGATAAACTTCTTATTCAATATTTTTACGAAGGACTGTCATTGATGGATAGGAGTATGATAGATGCTGCTAGTGGAGGCGTGTTGGTCAACAAGACCCCTACTCAAGCAAAGGAGTTGATATCAAATATGGCTGCTAACGCACAACAATTTGGCAGGAGGCAAGATCTCACTTCAAGGAAGGTGAATGAGGTAAATATTTCTTCTGTTGAACAACGTTTAGATAAACTAGCTTCTCTTGTGGAAAAGTTTGTTATAGGTAATGTGCAACAAGTGAAGACTTGTGGCATTTGTTACAATATGGGTCATTCAACTTATATGTATCCTACACTTCAAGAAGAACTCGTTGAACAAGCCAATGCAATTGGAGGATTTCCAAGCATGTCTCAGATGAGGTATGATCCTTATGCACAAACATACAATCCGGGATGGAATGATCATCCCAACTTCAGCTATGGAGTTAGGCAATCAGGATTCCTACAACAGTATCCACCAAGACAACCTGCATCTCCACAGTCAAATTCCAAGTCAGGTATATCTCTTGAAGAAATTGTTAAATCACTTGCGACTAACACTCAACAATTTCAGCAGGCAACTACAGCAAGCATTCAGAATTTGGAGAACCAAATGAGTCAATTGGCGACTACAGTGAACCGTCTGGAGTCTCAAGTATTAGGGAGATTGCCTTCACAATCTGAGGTGAATCCAAAGTAAAACGTTAGTGCTGTCATCCTTAGAAGTGGGAAGGAGTTGCAAGAGCCTAGTAAGAAAGTGACAAAGCATGTAGAAGGTGAGCTTGAGAAGAATGAATTGATGCCTCAATCTCAAGATGCACAATCCACCAGAGCGAAACCCCTACCTATTGTGATACCTCCTCATTTTCCAAGCCGATTTGCAAAATCCAAGAAGGAGGAACAAGAGAAAGAGGTTTAATATAATTTCACTTAGATGACGAGATTGATTGTATTATCATTTACCTCCCTTGTCGTTAGTATACATACATGTATAATGTTAGTATTTGAAGGCAAAAATGTAAAAGACAAGCTGAAATTCTAAAAAAATTAAATAACAATAAAAAATGGTTTAAAATCTATTGGATAATTGTATTATCCGATTACACACAATATCCATTGTGTAAAAGAGTGCATTTCTCTTTTCCCACCACAAAAAAACAATGAAGATAAACATCATTTTCACTCACAATGTTCACTCCACTATACTCTATTTTCACTCACAATTGTCAATCTTCACCATTTCTTTCTCTCACAATTTTCACTCCACTCCCCTGCTCTCATTTGCTGAAACAAAATGAAATAAACACCAAGAGTATATATAACTCATGAAGAAGAAAAATATGGGTGGTTGGAGATGGCCACTGACCAGTGACGATCGACGGCGGGGGGGATATGCCATTGGTATTGGAGTTTGTAAGAGATTAGTTACTTTATCAAAGTCTAAAATTTTAAAATACCTTTGATTTTCTAATTTTTGGAGATTTATAAGTGGTTGTTGTCGGTTGTGTTTGATTTTTCTTGCTCATGGGTTGGTGGTGGAAAATTTGATTAAAAGGAGAATGGGTTCAGCCATATGTGACTATGAGTTGAAAAAAATTAATTATTGATCATTTTATATTTATGATTTACACCATACATAGTATAATAAGGCATATAAAGCCAATAATTTGTTATTCTTATGCAAATGGGTGTGTAAAATAAAAGTAGTCTTAGCTGTAATTTTTAATTTTCTCGCCAAAGTTTGTTAAAGTTGATATGTTTATAAATTTGCAATGTTTGTATGCATTTGTCGCACAAACAGAGTTCCTGCATTTTTGGGAGACAAGGCCTGTCTCCCGTGCGACAAGTCATCGTCGTACGAACACAATTTATGTGTTTTTGGGTGACATTGTTATCGCACGTGCGACGAACTTATGTCGCCCGAATTCAGTTTCTGGTTTTTTAGGCAGCAAAATTTGTCGCATGGGCCACAACCCATGTCGCTCAAAAACATTATTTTTTCATTTTGGGTGGTGACATGCTCTTGTCGTACATACAGACATTCTATATTTTTGGGCGACAAGTGATGTCAATGGTGCAACACTTTTTGTCGCATGAACGCAGTTTCTGTTTTTTAAGGTGACAGACATGTCAAATGATAAACATTATTAAAATATATTACTATTATCATTAATGGTTTTTTTGGTGGAGACTATTCTGTTTACTATTCTGTTCTGTTTTTACTATTCTGTTTTTCCAGTTACAAGTTATTTAAAAAAACCATTAACTCATACTAATGGTTTTTTCCTCTCGCAACAAATTAAAATGTTTGTTATTTTTTATTTGTGTTTTCAATTTGGTGACATACAACTTGATGGTTTCAAATTTAATTATTTCTTTAAACAAGTAAAATATTGGTGGTTTGTTTGGTGGAGACTAGTATAGTCTATTGTTGAGAGAACTAAATTATATTTTAGTGGTTTTTGATTTCACCCTCCTGCCCCTACAAGCATTCTATAATTTGGGGAGACAGGCACTTGTCGCCCGGGAGACAGTATTCGTAGCTCAAATTTATAGAAACAAGCATTCTATAATTTAGGGAGACAATAACTTGTCGCCCGGGAGACATGTTCTGTCTCCCCAAATTGGTTTAGATATTTTAGTCATTTCGAAAGTCAACTAACAGTCAACCCTTATGTATACTAATGGCAGGGGAGGTACGTGAGAATACAATCAATCTCACCATCTAAGTGAAATTATATCAAAACTCAAGGAAGGATTTTAAAAATAGTTGTTTGACACTAAAAAATATACATTTAATAAGGATAAAATATTATTTTTTTACTTATTGTGTCGATTAATGTTCATTATTTCTAAATTATTTTAATACTCCCCAAATATATTTTATGTTAAATTAATTCACAATTTGTTAATTTTTTTCTTGTAAATATTTTTTAAGAATAAAGATAGAATTGGAGCTGAAAGTGGGAACAAAGAAGGGCAGCTGAAGCAATTTGGAATTCATCAATTGAGGAGATGTAAATAAATAAAAAATAAAAAATATAAAATAAAAACTGAAAATGAATAATAAAATAAAAAACAAAAACAAGCAATTTGGTTGCTCGTGATGGTCAAGTGGCCATGATGGCAAAAAAATACCGGTACCAATTCCTACCCCTTATCAATTCATTCTTAAACATATTATTTAAAGACATATGGTATTTGTCCAAAATTTCTTTAAATTGAATTTAACGATTTTGTTTTTGGACGACAGCTCATCGCCCGGATAAGAGTTGGTCGACGATGGCCATCTTTCGATTTTTGCGTGATTTTAAAAGGGAAAAAAAGTCAATTTTATTAATGTCGATAGTTTCCTTAGATTTGAAACTAGATATCAGCGTTGTTATTTAAATTTTTAAATGTGCGAATTGTTGAATTTTTCTTTTCTTTTTTCTTCTTTTCGTATGTCGTCAGTACACTATTGAGCAACTCAACACTTACGCTGTGATATCTTCTACAAAGTATAAAAATACAAAATGACCTAGACTTTGAAAAGTAATTTCCAATATTGGAACAAATTCTAGAAGCTCTTTTAGTGGGTCAACTATGTTTTGGAATATGGTATTGATGTCCCAATAATCAAAGGACACATGATATTAATTAATAAAATTGTAAAGTTAAGTTTTCTTTTTGTATTTTGACCTATGATAAGTGCATATTTTTCATATATTTTGCTATTAATTTTTCAATTTTTTCTTGTTTTAGTCTTAAATATTCTAGTTATTTTAGTTAATTTTTAATTTAGCAAATTATATTTTTATTGTGTTAATTTTTATCTTAGTTTTTTTATTTTTTATTTTAGGTATTTTCTGGAATTAAAGAGAAATTAAATCGGAGCATTCAAAAAAGAAATCTGATTGAGAGAATCAGAATAGGAAAAGAATTGAAGATTGGGAGACAAAAGCGCACAAGAGATCAAGAATTAGAGAAATAAAGAATATTTTCCAATTAGAGCTTGTACGGGCCAAGTAAAATTAATTTTGCATATGGAGCTAAAATTGGAAAAAGGAGATTGCCATCCAGCACGTGAGAGGAAGCAAATAATAAAACGCTTTAGGCTTTAAGCATGGCCAATCAAAAGAGTTTGTGAATGAAGACGAAAAAGGAAACAAATATTTTGCATGACAATTTAAATGATAAGCACGTTATGAAAGTGGGGTTCTTGGCTTGGATTTAATTCTTTTCATGCAAGGATTTAAAAGCCACAATTGAAGCATTATATAAGGGCCAAGCAGAAGCAACACGAGGGGGATTTTATCGGCAGCAAGAGAAACAGAATAATTTGCAGCTGCAAAGGAGAAGAAAAAAATCAGCAGTCGAAAGGAATTGAAGAAAAGGTAGCCGCTTGAATTAATCTCCATGATTGGTTTTATCAATTCTCTTATTCCCAATTTAATTATGTTAGGCTAGATTTTCTATTTGGTTGAGGGTGAATTCAAAACCCTAAACATGTCATATGATTAACGTTCAATTTCTATCATTCAATTTATTTAATTGAGATTGTTTATGTTCTTCTATAATTAATGTTTATGATTTTATTCTCGTCTTTTTTGAGTGGCCAATTAGATAGGACTTGAATAAATTTTATTACTAGATTTAAAATTCTTTATCCGTAATTGTCTTGAGATTTTAATCATAAGTAGCAGGTTGGAATCAGTTATTTCAATTGGAAAATATAACCTAGGTTAAATAATCCGAGCTTGTGTGTTTATTGCGTAGATCAATCTAATATCTTTCTCTACTTAATGCTTCCATTATCTTAAATTTAAAGAGTTTGTTTTAAATTATTTAATGGTTAGAGATTAGGTGAAGAGCTTGTTTTGCCTAACGACACACTAAAGAAAGATTAAGACTAACATAGCTTATTATTGTCTACGGTTGATAGTTTCAATAGAAATTGATGATATAATTGATATATTATATGCATGTTTGGTGGTGGCAAATGATCTTTTAACCAAAGTTTTCATCATTATTATTTCTTTTTTCCTTTAATTAGAGCTTTTATTAAATTTTTGTTTTCATAGTTTTATTTATTTATTTCTTGCTATTTAGTTAAAAATTTAAAAACTCCCATTTTATTTATAATTGGCATTTTCTTTAGTTAGATTAATTTATATTAATTATTTCTATTATTATTTTTATTTTAAGTCTTGCTTTAGAGTTGATAATAAATATAACTAGCATAATCTTTGTGGGATCGATCCTTACTCGTTATATACTAATTATTTATACTAATAGCAAGGTTTTAAATTTGGTACACCCTAACGACACTACCAACCTATTTATTAATCTTTAAGGCCTCATTTGGCACGCAGGATTAGATTGGACTAATTATTAAGATAAAACTGGATTAGATTAGATTATATAATATTGTCTTATATTTGGTACAATATTGAATTGGACTATATTAAGTTATTTTTTAATGAAATTAAATAGCATTTAATTTCACATTTAAATATAAATGTGAACTATTTGTGAATATTTAATAATAAAATAATTATTAATATTAATTTAAAGGACAATTAATTAAGATTAAATACACAGAAAATTAGTTATTGGGTAATCATAGTTATAATAAACAAATATAAATTAGATTACGTTAAATTAAATTAAAAATTATTTAAACATTTGATTTAATTTTGTTAAATATTTTAAATATATTTTATTTTATCAAAAAGTTAGCAAATTATATAAAAGCAACCAATTACTAGTATTATTAATTTTCATGATTAATTTTAATATGGTGGTTATTAAATTAAATATCCATTAGATATTCAAGTAATAATTAATTAAATAGACAATTGTTTTTAAGTTAATCCTAACTAAATCCATGTTTTAATTGGAATTGCTAATCCCATGATCTTAGGACTAAATTCAAATTTAGTCTCATGATCTAATTCAAAATGGAGCATGCCAAACATAAAATAAACAATGAGTTCCAAATTTAATCCAATCCTATACTTAATCCTACCTCCCAAATATAATCTAAATTCATTCTTTTTTCCATTAATATCTTTCTTAAAGCACAGTATTTTCTCTCCGCTCCCCAACTCTTTCCTTCAATAGCAATCCTTTCATTATCCCAAAACATTGAAACTACTTAAATAATTTCATTATATTTGTCTCTCAAAATTCTTAAAATCATAAATGGTACTTTGAAGGCCAGGGTAGAAAATACTAATTCCCAAAACAGAACAGGAAACAAGAGAACTATATTGGGTAATTGATTAATTAATTAATAGTGGAGGTACTCAAATAGTTAATTAAATAAAATTATTTAAAAATCTCGTGCATATTCTTGAAAATAAAAATGTACGATAAATTTCTCACTAATGCTCTTAGGATATATATTTCATGTAGCTGTTTGGAATTCGAACATCAATCGAACGAGTGAAGATGGAATTGAATTGCCAATTTACCCGTCCAGCTATTTTTATTTTTATTTTTCAAAAAAGGTGTGTTTAATGTTTTGGTCCATTTGCATTGCATGTAGGCTTTATCATGCCCAAAATTCCGGCCCATTTCTTTGGCTCTCCTGCCGCAGCCGGATCAACCCGACATTTTCGCGCCATATCAACCCAACAGTTTCGCGCTCTTATCATTTATCAACCCGATATTTTCTCGTTCTTATCATTTATCAGGCCGATAAATTCGTGGCCTTTTTATTTATCAACCCAATAGTTTTGCTCTGGCAAAATTCGGATCTCGATATGGACATTTAGATCCGCATTAAAGTTTTAATATTTGGATCCATAAAAAACATATACGGAATTAGATGCGGATATTATCCGCATGAATTGCGGGAAGATTTTTCAAATATCTAGATTTTTATAATAATAATTTAAATATAATTTTTAAATTTTAACAAGTTACTTAATAATACCAAATAAAATCCAATTATAATTCAATAATCAAAAATTCAACATAAATAACATACAACAATACTATAAATCTACAAATTATTATTATTATTACTTTTATTTTAGTTTCTTAACATATTTTTCATATTCAAGGAAGATTATAAAGTTAATTATGTTTATACATATTAAATGAATAATTTAATAAATAAATAATTTAACTTAGATATTTTTCAATTAAAATTTAATTAAATAAATAATTTAATTAAAAAATATAAATCTAAATATCCGATTTTTCGTATACACTTAGACAAATCTGAATTTAAATCCACACAATTTTAGATTTTAAATTTTGGATCCATAATTTTTAATATATGAATCCGAATCTTCCAGAATTTTGTGGATGCAGGCCGAAATAAGATTTTTTTGCACTCCCTATTTTGCTCCGAGCTTATGGTCCAGTAGCTGAACCCGTTTTACAAAACCTTTGCCCAAAGTCAAAACAGAATTAACCCATTTGAGTCGTTACCTTCTATAAACATTAAAGAAAACATAGATGATTTCGACTATTTCAAATGGGTCCTCATTGATTTTTTCTTCAAAGAATTCATTAATTATTTTAAATTTTTATTCAAAAAATGATTAACTTTTCATCCTGATCCATCCTTTTAGCAAAATATAGACTAAACAAGAAGATAAGAGGAAAAAAAAGGCACTCTAACGTAGTATGTTTATCCTTTAGTATTTTTAAACTTTTATTTTTCCATCTTTTCTAGTTTGGTAGTATTTTACTAAAACGAGAAATCTCTTAATCGAAAAGGGCTCTAAAAATAAATAAATTTTTAGATAAATTTAAAAATACTAACATTCAAATGATTGTGTTCAATAACATTTTTTTTCAATAATACAAAATTTATCCTCAAAAGATTGCTTAATTGATTGCCTCCCAGCTGTAAGAACAAAATCTCGAATATTTAAATATAAAGGGATATGTTTAATATCGATAAATTAACTTATAATTTATAAATTCTAAAAAATCATTGGTAATTGATGAGCCATAAAAGTTTTAGGATATCTTGTGTTATTAAAAAGGGAAAAGTCGGTTATATGGGTGGCTTTAAATATAGGTAAACAAGGAGGTCGCCTAAGACCCTAAATTTCAAAAAGACCTATTTTTTTTAGTATTAGTAATAATTCTCTAGTTAATAAAGTTTTTTTAAAAAAATTATGTGTGGTAGAAAAACCTATTAGACATCTCTCTAATTAATAATTATCTTATAATTAATAATTATTTGTTTATATAAAAACCTATGATTGGTTATCTTATTGTCAAAGAGATATAATTAGTAATATTGTCTAACCATTAATTTATTCATTATTAGTTTTTCCAATAAAAATAAGTAATTTTTTTACCTTTTCAACTTCTTAAAAAAGTTCAATTATTCAACATTAGAATCTTTGACTCTGAGTATTCCTTTTAATTTCTATTAAAAATCTTATAATCTATAAAATTATAGATGAAAAATTTCTTGTTCTCTTCTCTACAATGAAGATTATTACATGCATTAATTCATTCAACAAAGAAAAAAAAATTAGTTATTTGAAATACAAAGTCCATATCCATTATCTAACCATCAATTCATTATTTTAACTTTCATGTGCTACAATTCTAAATATTTCTATTTGAAAATAGTATTGTTCTCATTTATTCATTGGTTTATTTTTGTATAATTTCTAATGGTAAATTTTAGATTTTGTTTTTGAAAATTTTTAGAATCTTCTTGATTATTTGTTGAAATTCAAGAACTAAAATTGAAATGAATTTTCAGCTCTTTTTTGTTTTATTGAGTATTGAAGTTGTTAATTAAAAAGAGATCTCATAAAAAAAAATTTCGCCTAAGGCCCCTAATACTCTAGAACCGGCCCTGGTCAGTTAATACTATTAATAATTTAGTAGTTTAACATTGTAGCACTAGTTTAACAATAAAGGTCGCACAATGGATCATGACATGTTTATACGAAAATAATTTTTCATATTCGTGTTGACAAATATTGACATTATTAACAAATGAGTTTTGACACAACACGATATAATAAATAATCATATTGAATCTATGTTAGACCATCTCATCACGATTATATGTTTATTGACACAAATTTCAATTTATATATGCTAATATAATATTAAAAAAATAACTAATATACAATACTAAATTAATTATTTATGTGATATTTATATTATGTTATAAACTTATTCATACTATATGTATGTCTTGTTAATTTATTTATGACCTATTTTTTGAGAATAATGTTGCCATATTTCTTATTTTTAATTAATTTTTAACTTTTTCTAATAGATATATTAAATGGGATGATATGATTAATATGTTATTTATTCATGTTTTGATAGCTTAATATGATTAATAAATTAGTCGTATATGTGTTCGTTTAAATTTGATACATATTATTAGCCATGAATCACATGATTGCTCTAGCGGGAACCTATATGACAGGAATATAAAATATATAACATTACTTGTGATTTGAATAAAATTATGGGGCCCAAGTTGTCAACCCAAATCAATAAAATATTGGTAGATCCTCTCTCCATCAATCGATCGTAATCCTCCCCTTCCATCCTCACTTCACTCAACTCTCTCGTCTCCCAGTTCTCCGATCTTCCCACATTCGATCACCGGTCATCGGTATCCGATCTCCGACATAAAACAAGATCTTGTTTTTTCTTAAGGTCAGTGCATGGAAGTTGATTTTTTCCCCTTCATTTTCATGAAAAATATTATCTGTTGTGAATTTTATTGGGTATCATGCTGCTTTTATTCTTATTTTTGGGTTAATTTTCGTGGGTATTTCCTCAATTCGTTATTCTGCATGTGACACATGACCTTTTGTTGTATTTAGTAAATAGTTCGTCGTTTTCTAGCGCGTATTGTAATTTTTGCTACTGCTTTAAATTACAGTGACTGAACTTGAGTCACTGTTTTTTAAGGTTTTGTAATTGAATCCATTGGAGTGTGTTGAGAATCATCTTACCTATTATCGGGATTACTACACTTACAAAGTTGAGGTATAGTGTTTGGAATGTGGCGGATGACATCATCTTGTGGTTATTAACCTTATCATTTGCCACAAAAGTACTCTGACGGAGCAAAAAATTTCATCTAGAGGGATAATTTTTAACAACAATAGATGCACAATTTTCAACAAAATATATTAGTTTTGGGGATGGTGAGTTTTGGCCATTTATGTTACTGGAAACCATAGAATTCTTTAACTTTTAAAGGAGCAGAGGGCAAAAGGCTTTGACTTAATGAGGGCAGTGATCATGAGTCTTGGGGACAGAAGCTTAATTAGGTTCATCAGGATCAAGGTTTTTTTTTTGATAAGTTGGGCAGGGACATCTGTCCTGCTTTCCCTTAAAAACCTCTTTCTCTAACAGTACTTAGTAATAATGGCATTTCAATGATGTCATCTACCATATAAGTTGGGATACAAACTGTGACCTTAGGGTTATTTTTTATTAATATATGTATATAGCTAATAAGGTAAGTTGTATTATGCAGGTATTTATGTTTAGAATTTTCTTAGATTTATCTTTAACTTTTTATCACGACAGTTGTAACTGAGGTTTTGGAAACAACATTCACTCTTAAACACGCATTTATTATTATTCCGTTCAGGAGAGTAGACATCCAAGTAGGACTATATTCAATCGTTTTGGATGCAAGGCAAGTCACTAACCCATGGCATACAAGTACAGAGAAAATGAAACGGGATAATAGACCACAATTTTAGCTGAATATCTCACCTAATGCCGTGAGGCTCTCACCTAATGCCGTGAGGCAGGGTATGGGCATTAGTGAGAGAAATGATGTGTATATAATATATAGCTTTAGTTTAAGTAAAGTTTATGCTTTTTTGAGTCTACTTATTCTGATAATTACTTATCCTTTGTATCATATTTGAATTTGACCTTTGTGAAAGTTTAAATATATTTTCAGAAATTGATATGTGCCAAGTAATCGGGGAGCAAGCTAATGAAATTGGACAAGGTGGTATTACCGGCACGAGAGCATCATCAGATCAATGGAATACCTGCAGGTATGATTTGGCAATGAAGAGGTGCAGTGAACGGTCCTTAAACAGGAGTCATTAGTCTTTTTCTTTTCTTATATCTATAAGCTAATTTTAAGGAATTTTGTAAATTTCAAACTGTTATATGAGTATGAAGGATGATGTACTTGAGTTGTTTTCCTTTTCCTCCTTGCTGATGTTTAGTGGATTTTAAAGTTATGGCCACTGTAATTATTGAATATTTTTAATTTGACTGCAGCTGCTCGCAGGGCAAGTAATTGAGTAGTATGTGAGTTTATTTTACAGTTGCCAAATGGTTTTATATTGCTGTTAAGAATTCTTTTGCTTTTGTGTTGTTATTTATAGCTTTCTTGAGCGAGTATCAATCTATTACTTTAATGGTGTAGCCTATTACATTTTAATCTTTTATGCTTCGGCATTCCTGTTTCTGATACTGTTCTCGCTTATTACACCTTGATTAAGCAACACATATTAGATGTGGTGCTATATTTATCTAAGTCTAACACTTCTATATAATAAATCATTTAGTAACTTCTTTTAGCTCAAAAAACATATTCGTAACAATGTGTATTCTAACAGGAATTGATAGCGCAATGAAAGGAACCGATTCTAAAAATAGAGGACTTAGGCGTGTATGGACCACGAAGGAAGAAGAAGCATTATTAAGCATATTGGAAAAAGCAGTTGCAGAGGGTTCTCGTTGTGATAATGGTACTTTCAAAGCCGGTACTATGACTCAAATTGAAAAGGAATTAAATTTGTTATTACCAAATTCGGGATTGAAGGCTAACCCACACATTGATTCTAAGCAAAGAAAATGGAAAAAGCAGCATAGATTAATTTTCAATATGTTGAAGACAAGTGGATTTAGATGGAATCATGTAAAGAAATGTGTAGAGGTTGACGATGACGCGGTTTGGCAGTCGTTTGTGCAGGTTAGTGTACACTATGCTATTTGGCTTGAGAAGAAATTAGTAAATTGATTATTATTGACTTGTGAAACCGAATGTAGATCCACAGTGAGGCAAGAGGATGGAAAGACAGGCCATTTCCAATCTATGAAAGGCTTGTCAATATCTATGGAAAGGACCATGTAACTACACATGGGGCTGAAGGTCCAGTCGACATGGTTGAGGAAATTAACCGAGAGGAGATTCGAGAGGAAAATGGTGTTGATATTATTGTGGTTGAAAAACCGAGTTCTCCCCTGTCAGTGCACCAACCCTCAAGTTCTCATCAAATCGATCGAATTAGCTCTGAAACATCTAGTCGGAAGAGGAGAAAAGCCCAAACTGGCTCCAAAACATCAAATGAGAAGAGGAGATCTGATAGCAGTCTGACAGCTGGTATTGAAAAGATTTGTTCAACAATCGAGCAAGTTTTTTCCTTATATAATCAAAACATGGAGATGCTGGTTAAGCGAATATTGGACAATAGAGAAGATCGAAGTGATATTGTTGATGAGCTTGCAATGATGGGACTTGAACAAGATGAGGAAATTCGAGCTTTAATTCTCATACTAGATAAGCCTTCTAACATTTCTGCTTTCAAGTCTTTAAAGGGTGAATTTAGACTAGCATTTGTTAAAATGCTGCTTGACGGTAGACTAGCTCGATGTTAAACTACTAGGCTGTTCTCGATGATGCTTATTTGTCTCGGTTGATGGTAGTTTTGTTTAGGATCATGTTTTCATCTTAGAGCATTAAACTTTTATGGTAGTTGTAAAATAAGCATTAGTTTTTATTTAGAAAAATAAATAAAAGTTGTGTATAGTCCAATATGGTAATGTTCCAAACATAGTATCTTAAAATCACCTACGACGCAATAGCTTCGGTTAGAGCAAAGCACAAAATAGCATAACCAAATGATTGTTTAGCCAATGATGGATTTCGTGCCACGGAGTAAAACTTTAGAAGCTTCAAGTCCTGAATAAAAAGAAAATTGTTTTTAACATTGCTTTGCAGGAAATCTAATGCCGTTTTAGTTAGTAGAGCCAGTACTAGGGGTGGGTAAAATATCCGATTCGATCTTATTCGATCTGAAAAATTTTGGGTTCGGATTGGATTGGATTGTTAATCAAACCCGATCGGATACATTTATGTCAACCCGATCATATCGTAATCGGATCGAATGAAACCCAATCCGATCTGAAAACCTGATTGGGTTGACAAAAAAAAAAAAAGAAATACAGAATCAAAAATCATGACCCCAAACCTTATCCTAATTCCTAAACACTCACTATCACACACACCACTCAAGACTCACGATCCACACACACAAACCATTACAAACAAAAGCTTAACCATAGCATATAGCACAACTGCACAAGCACCCAAGCAGCAGTGAGCAGCCCACTGCCTACCGATGTGTTATCCACCCACAGGCGATGGCCTCCCTCGCATGCAACTTGGAACCCACCACCGACAGCCACATAGCCCGTTGCCTACAACATCCTCCCTCAAACAAACAAAACACACACACACACACAAACACACACACACACACACACACACACACACACACACAACACACAATGTTGTTAACGCTTTAACGGAGTAAGTTGCAGTCAGCCACCACGCAGCAACTGTCGAGGCTTTGCGAGGATCATGATTCGATTCCGATCGACCGATCTACTGCTACAAAGTACCGGATCTACTGCGCCATCTCCAAGCCTCCATTCCTCCACCATCACCTGATCTTATTCAATCTCCATTAACCCAGCAAGCAACAACCCGAATTTTGGTTGTTGAGTCAAGTTTTGGAAGTTTTGAGTTTGAGCTTTGAAACTTGATAGAGATGATATTTGTGAAAGTGAAGTGTAGATAAGTATTTTCCTAACCTGACCCATCTCTAACCCGAACCCAAACCGATCCAAACTCAATCCAATTTTTCAACCCGATTCGAATTTAATTCGAATCGGGTTATAGGTTTGGTTGAATTCGGATGAATTTTTATTCAACTCGACCACCTCGAAACTTGATTACCTGTCCCTAATCTAATTTTACCCAGCCTTAGTCGGTACGAGAGGTGTAAGGGTCTTTTAAAAGAGCAAAGAAATATTATTCTCAATGGAGTTATATGTGTTGTGTGCACGTCGGGTGGAGGTATCTTTATTTGGATTATGATATGTTACATCCTATATAACATATAATAATCTTTGAATTGTCACTTAAAATTAAAAATAATTACATGTGAAATAATTGGGTTGTTATGGATGACCATTCATGGGTCAATACGTTATATTAATATATCATATGTACATGATCTAGTCGTCTGTATTGATAATTTGATTCGAGGATTTTCTTTCTTGTCAGTAAATAAGAGGTCAAGGGTTCTCCAATTATATCACCGTCATGGATTTGATAGTTGATGTAAAAAGCCTGTTGAGACTTGTTTTATAATTAATAGGGTCTCTATCTTTAAGGAATGGAGTTTATATTTCTTCCTTTTAAAAAGGAAATGTAAAACAGACAAAATAAATAAGAAAATATGCAAATATTCTTCTGCGGTCGATTTCGATTGCACTCATTCCCCGTCCCTTCCCCCCTTTTTAATAGTGTTTTTTGAGTTTCATCAAACTGAAAAATAGATATAGAACGATAAAATTTTGATATTTATATTTTAACAATAAAGAAATCTATTTATCAGTCTATTTTAGAGCAAATATTAATAGAAATTAAAATAAATAAATAAATAAATTTATTTATCAGTCTATTTTAACAATTGAGAAATTTAATGAATTTTGAAACACGAGAGGGAGAAAATGATTAATTTTCTGAAACAAAACAATAAAGATTTTTATCATTTTATTTTGCATAATTGAATGGGAGTTTGTTAGGTGGTGGATACAAAAAGTTGCAGAGACAACTTTTTTTTAAAAAAAATAATAATGCGAGTAATTTTGCTTTAAACTAATTTTTTTTTTCTTTTGGCCACCCGCGTTATAAATGAATAAAGGTGTAGTTTATTTTAATTAACCAGTACATTTTACTGCTTCCTCTTTACCTCAAGCCAAACGTTAACTGATTAAAATTTCATAGATTCGACTAGTTTCTACTGATACGTTAGTTATGAAAAAAAAAAGCTATAGCTAATAGATAAAAATTAATAATATACCGATAAATAAGATTTTTAGTTAATAAATATATTTTTTCATCACAAATGTAGATAAAATTAAATTCATTTTTAAATCATGGCGACAAAGGTTTATTAAATTTCCAGCCACAATACCAATAGCATTTTCATCTCATGTCTCACTTTTCCGCTTTCTTTTTGGTCTTTTCTCGTCTTATTTGTTAAAGTCTTTCCTTACTTTGACACACGGCGCTCTGGCCCTTTTCCCAGCAGAAGGATGAGAAAAGTTAGGCTGATGCTACAATACCTGCATGTATCAGATACATGCAGGTTTTATGGCCGTTGGATTCAATACAATGAATCCAACGGCCATAAATGAATTTAAACAATAAATAATTAAAAAAATATAAAAAACTTGAAACCTATAGAACCGGTCTCAACACACACTAAACCCCCTCAACACACATCAAACCCAGGCATAAATATATTTGTTGGGAAAAAAAACAAAAACAAAAACAAAAGGCTCTCACCTCACGCGGGAAATCAATTTCTTCTTCCCTCCCTCCTCACTCACGGCTCACAACTTCGTCTCCGTATCCGTCTCCCTTTTCACTCACTCTCACGGGTCTCTCTCCCTCTCCCTCTCCCTCATCATTCACTCTCTCGCCTGCAGTCCCTCACGAGACGCCTCATCAGGGCCACCAACGACGGCGCTATCCTGCGACGACATGCGGAGGTTGATCTCTATTGGCGGCAAGGATCTGCAGCTACGGATTCACAACCCACTCAGTTCCCGTCAGCCCATTCTGAGTCGTTGTCAGGCCATCTCTGCAATCCACCTACGATAATGAGACATGGATATCATGGGTTTTGTTTGGTATTCATTATATTTGTTGATTGAGTGTTTTATTTGATGTGGTAAGAATAATCATTCGCCTCTCATATTTAAAAATGACAGCTTTTATCATGTAAGTTTATTAGTGCATATTGTTGGGTAATGTAATAATTTACATGGATTTAGAATTTGTGGAGAGAGTTTGATGACATTATCAGTGTGTATTGACAGGGGACATAATTTTTAGTGTACACAGTATAGTGGGTAAGCGTAAGGCCAATGTCGCAAATGACATTAATATTCAGTCTAAGAAGCTGGATCCTCCGAGGCCGGGCAAGCATTCGTACATATACTACTTGTAAGAAACTAATTTATTGTTGAATTTTATTATTGACATTCTGTAGTCATTTCAGTTTAACAGTGCAATAATTTTAATTAACATATAAGGAACTGATATTTGATATTATTTTTCTATCTACAGCAAGATAGAATCCCAAAAGTTAAAGGAGGAAGGTGTGAAGGTAGATGAAACAGTTTGTAGACAACTTTTCTATGTTGCAGCCTACTAACTAATAGTTTGGTTGATGATTGGCCAATAAATATATTTTTTTTTTGAGTGTAGGTTAAGGGGCGTATACGTGACAAATGGTTGAAACTCAGCGTGAAAGATAAAGCCGAATTCATCAATAGTTATAATGAAAATGCTGAAATGAACTCGAGATTGGCCAGTGGATTGTTAAGTGAACCGAATTCAACAGTGGAGAACAATTATGATAAGGGTAATCACCTATCTCGATGTAGTGTTTTGCGGTTCTCCAACATTGTTTCTTCGTTATCTATTGAACAACAAGATGCTGTGAGAGAAATTGGTTTCTGAAGCTTGTTAGGTTTAAAATGTGGGCGACTTAGGCAAGATTTATGTAGATTGTTAGTTAAGCAATGTAACGTAGATAAGCGGTCGATAACAGTCCATGGAATGGAATACAAGCTTACTGCAGAAACTTTTACAAGCGTGATGGGTGTTGGTGACGGAGGAACACCGATTGTGCTTGGTGGTGAAGATAGTGAAATTACTGACTTACGAGCCAAGTATTGCTCAGGAAAGAAAGGCATCCCAATAGGTAGTTTAGATGAAAAATTAAAGACAAATAGTTGTGTAGATGAAGATTTCTGTATTCTATTTAGTGTGTTTGCGATTGGAACTATTTTGTGTCCGACTACAGCTACATACATCAACCCATCATACCTTTATGCTTTAAAAGACGTGAGTAACATTCGCGACAAAAATTAGGCCAGCTGGTCTTTCAATTTTTTATGGGAAGAAGTTTCAAAGTTCAACGAAAATAAAATTTTCTCGATGAGCGGATGCGTTATATTTTTAATGGAATGATTTATTTAATAATTTGTGTTCTCGTTAGTTAAACGATTATGGTAGTATCGATCATTATTTTCGTATTAACCAATTTGTTGTTGTTTGCAGTTGTTCTACATGTCATCAACTAAGTTTCAGCTTTCTTCTATTGCTGAGAATGAATGTCCTCTTAGTGCATGGACTGATAGTGAAATAAAAAGATTCCTCAAGTGGCGACAAAAGTATGGTGACTTTGAGAGCAATGCGGTTTGTTCCATTCCATAATTGTATAGTGTTTTGTAGTTATGTTATTAAATTGAATAGATTATTTATGGATATTTGTAGTTAATGCAGGTTCCGATGCGAGAAATCAGTTGTGGGTCATCAGGTGCTCAAAGTGAAGGACAAATTGACGATGGTGACGCCTTAAGGCAGCATCCATTTCATGCTATATTAGCAGTAATGGATAGAATGGTGGTACATATGAGAAGAAATAATGATTTACTAAAAAAAATGGGCTTGAAAATGGATTCTCTTACTGAAAAGGTTGAAAAGTTAGAACGAGCTTATTTTCGTCAAGGAGCGAATGTCGCTGATGATAGTCAATCACTTCTTACATATACTAGTGCCGAGGCAACTGATGGTCCAATCTTTTCTTTTCCGAATATGGAGATGCACCCACCTATCCCTGCAGTTGTCACGCTTTCAAATCTAGTACGGGAAAAGCGTACACCCATCGAAGTTAAAGAACGAAAATTGTATACCTCAACACATCCACTAATAAAGAGGCTGTCATAAAAGAAAAGTTGGCAGAAGTATTGCAAGACGCAATGAAGCCTAAATTGGTGCCGGAACTTCAAGATGAGGTTTACATAGATTAATAATTTGTTAACTTTTGTCTAAACTATATGTGATTTAGTCTAATCTTTATTCTTTCTTTGTCTTGAATAAATATGTAGTCTTTTGCGCAACAAGAAAAGAAATGTCAACAACTGCAAGATTTTAATCCGCTGTCTTTAGGCCCTCATCGGCCATACAGAAATTGAAAGCCGGGGCGGTACTAGTTGTCCTCGTATGATCAAGTCTCACGTGGTCCAAAGCCAAAATATCGAGCGGGCCCTTTTTTCGTGAATGAGCCAGTGACCCTCAATTAATTGAAGATGCTCCAGTATAAATTTGACAAAAGCGCTAGCCTAGAGTAACAATACCTTCATGCTCACTCATCAAGCTCTTTTCGTTTAATATGTTGTCATAGTTATTTGATTTTTTTAATATATCATGTGATTAACATACAATGAAATAATTGTGCGATCAAGTTATGAGAATATCACTCGGCGAGACTTGTTATCACTTTTGCCCGATGCATCACATGACGAGGAGGTTTGTTCGTAATTTGACTTTAATGATGAAATTGTAGTTAATAAAACCAATTATAATTGTTTTTGTGTTTAGATTATTTGCATGATGAGTGATTACCTTACACGGCGTGAGTCATGCAAAAGCCACGGGTAACTAATCAGCTAGTTTTTACTAACAAGATATGCAGTTACTGATCTGTTCATGTCTTTTTTTTTTCATATCCTTTTTCTCATCATTAAATATAGTAATTTCAGTTGTGTTTTATATGAATTTGATGTGATGAATATGTAGCAATTTACTACAATGCCAAATGCACATTTAGATGGTTTCAAGGCTGCCTCCCAATATTGCAAACGTTACATGTATGACCTGCACCGGTGCCATCAGGTAGCGTGTGTGTTTGTTGAAATGGTTTTTCGTTATGATCGATATTATGTATGGTAAAAGTGACCCCAAGTTGTTCTTGAATAGATTTTTGTTTCCATGCATGATGGTGGCCACCATTGGTTTATGCTGTTGGTTAAAATTAAAGACAAACAAGCGAAGATATGGGATCCACTACCGGATGCACAGCGGACACGAGATCGAGAAATCCAAGTGAATAGTATTGTAAGTCCAACTAATTTTTTATAAAAATTTTGAGTTTAGTTTTCTGGGTATTGTGTTATTAATACTTGTGGTGTATTTTTACACTTGAAAATAGTTACACTCGTTGGATGCTATACTTCATGGCGTCGTGGATGCTACATATTCAGTAGGTTGGAGTTTCTTGTCATTTGTAGTGACCCATGGGAAAGGAGTTCTACGGCAACCTAACGATTTTGATTGTGGAGTTTACGTTATCAAATTTATGGATACTCCTGGAATCATCATCAACAAATCTTATGTGGTACGCTCCCTTATTTGCCTTATGTGGTTTCTTGGTTGATTTTACTATTGTTGTTGAGCCACTTACATGATGAAAGTGCATGATTATTTCCGCAGCATGACTCACAGAATGTTCGGGCGCAACTTATGTTACAACTTATAGACTCTCGGTTCAACGAACAACGCGATCAATTATTAGCGTTGGCTAATACACACTACAGTAACGCTACAACGTTATTAAATGAATCGAAGCTTGCATCAATAGTGAAGCCTCGTAATGTGTCCACCTGAAAAGGTCATAAGAACAGTTGCACAAAACATCGTTTCAGGCGGAAAGGCTGAGTTGTTGTGAATATAGATTATGATAATTTTTTGCTGACTTCATTCACAGCTTTAAACTTTTAATACCTTGTAACTGGCGTTGACGTACGAGTTATGTAAATTGCTTTGATGATCCGAAGCCGTAGACGAACTAATGGGGCAATTATGATTTTTTCCTTCGTCAACCGGTTGTCTTAATTAATACATGTTGAAAGGAAGAGAATTGTTGTAAATGTTGCTATTATCACTAAGTACTGCAAAACATGTTATTACATTGCCATTGTTCACTTCTTACATGATAATATAACTCAATGATTTCCAAAAAGTTCATTTTGCCCCCTCGATTCAGATCCAAGAAGTGTATCATTAGCGATCATCCCCCATGCTCCAAGTATGTGTACCGTCGTCAACTAAGCATAATGTAAATCCAAGTTAGTTTAACAACCTAAGAAAGTTTGCCAAGCAAATTCAGATATCATGAGATATCACTTACAAGTTATTATGAGGCCACCAATTATAGTATGTGTTTGCATCGGTTTCATAGGTTATACCAAATGTGTTACTGCTGTCGTAATGGCCGTCAATTCCTTATGAGATGTCATGCCTCCAAGGACAAGTTGTCTCGAACGTAAATGTTGGGGAACTTGGCAAGCCTGATTCCATCGAAACAGGCGGTGTTAACACATTATAAGAACAATGCCTTGGCTGATCGTTAGTCGAAATACAACCAATACCACCAACGCTGCAATGAAGGTCATTGGGTTGCATGTCCTTTGGCGAATATAGCGGACAAATCCGTTTAGTATGGCCAGGCTGAAAACACTTTCTGCATTTGTAATTTTTAGCCCCATCGTGTTTAACGGTTTTAGAGCAACCTTTACTGTTAACTGTAACCGGGTCTTTCAACTTCATACCTGCTTGAAGTACACAATTCTTGGCTCGTTTGGCTGATTCAGCATCAGCAACCATTTGTTCAACGCGAAGCGTCAGTCGTTGAATCTCGTCTAACGCTATCATATAACTTTGTTCATTCTTTGCAGTGAAAAGACAAAAATTAGTACATCCATTGAAAGCGAGCCAAACTTTGCTGTTTCTAACACTTCCTTATCGAGGTGTGACACTGCAGCGGTCATTTTCATCACTTTACTCACCTTCACTGATTTGGTCCAGTGACCAAGAATCAATGCTGGTGGAATGCGAACTAGTTGCTCGAACTTCATGATGTGAAATATATGCCTACATGGAATACCTACTGATTCCATCATCTTACATGAACAAGTAATTGCAACTTCTTTATTATAAAATACCATTGTCCATTTTTTTTCTGGATGCTAAAATTTCGTCAAAGTATAGATGTTTGAATTAGCTGTCTTGGCACACCCGAGCATAATCAGCGTGGCTTCTCCAAGGATCTCCATGCGAACCCATTTCAATACATTCCTTGTATATATTTCGGACGCATGTTTTTTCAATGCTTTGCAGATGTGTTGTAAGAACTGGGGCTGTGTGGTTTGTCTCATACTCATCTTGGACTTCTTTGTGTCGTATGCAATACATTGCATGATAAATTTGTCTAATGAAATCATATAGTTTTAGCTTCTGCTCAACAAAGTGACGCAAGTAAGAATTCAAGCTCTCACACCTTTGTGTGGTTCGCATTCCGGCGAAAAAGGTTCCTTTCAAATAAGTCTCTGCCCATTTTCTACGATTTGCATACATTTTTTCCACCTAAGGATTTTGTTCCAGTCCCAAATCATAGACAATAGAGAACCAATCTCGATCAAACTCCTCCATGGACATTGGATTCAACATTAACTGTAGAAACTTCGACGTGAACTCATTTCTCTTCACATTTGCTTGTGCATTCCGCTCAAGATGCCAGCAGCAGAGTCGATGTACAAATCCAGACATAACTGTTTTAATCGCTTTCGACATAGCTTTATCACTATCTGTTATGACACTTATGGGTTTTTTTTATTTCATTACCGATAAGAAAGTCTGTAGCAGCCACACATATGATTCAACAGTTTCGTCAATCAATATCGAAAATTAAAAAACAATAGTTCTTTTATGATGATTTACACCAACGAATGCGCCAAATGTTTGTTGTATGCATTTTTCTTGTACGTTGCATCAAAAGCTAAAAGATCTCCAAATTGTTCATAGTTGTACCGATCAACAGTGTCGGTCCAGAACAAGTTTCGCAGTCGATTTTCCTCATCAAGTGTATACTCGAAGTACACTCCAACATCATAATCAACCCTTGCAGATAAGTACGCAATGGTAGCCTCTGTGTTGGTGTCAATAATTTGTGCACGGTGATCTGCGTCTATTCCATTCCGCATGTCCTTACCCATATACCCAATATGATGGAACCCTCCTGTTTGATTAGACTTGTAATTCATGAACTGGCCTACTTTCACCCCAACTTGTCACAATGCATTTATGCGAGCCAAATCAGCTTCGTTGACAAGTCTATGCGAACGAAGAAATTGTGTCTCGTGCGATTGAACCAACCGATGAGTGTGGTAAAAAATGAATTTAGTTACCACGTACTTCCCTTTCAACTTATCATAGTTCACGCAAAGTTCTGCCTTGCACCCGTTACGAGTAATGCCCCTCGATTCCCTAATTCTATATGTTTTCTCCATCCATTTTTTTTAACTTGTATCCTTACCCTGAGCAAACCCATTGCCGACTTGCTACTTCACCAATTTTGCCGTCACGATGGAGTTCATCTTTTCTCACAGAGAATCCAACCGACTTAGCATAATTTTTATACCACATGTGGGCATCATTGACACTATCAAAACAGGATCCGACACCCACTTCAATGAGTTCACTTTTTTTAGCCAAACTGTAGCGTATGACCAGATGATATTATAGCAGATTTGTCCCCAAAATATTCATTGCTTTCGCTAGTTTGTGGGGGTAATGACGTACCTGCACTTGCACAAATTTCTATCCCATTATCATATGATGGGTTATCTTAGGCTCCACTTGTTTTTTGTTCTAATGGCTGGTTATTATTGAGGTCTAACACCCATGTAGAAATGATTTCCACGTCTGAAGATGTTGTCATGCTCTCTGGTTATCTTCTCTCAAGATTCTACCATTTCAATACCATCAAAAAGACCTATTTGAAGACTTAAAAGAGTACTGCGTGGGTTATATTTGTTTGACATTCAATGTCTTTATTAAATGATGGGGTTTGGTTGGTGGATACATCCTTTAAACGATTAGCCTATTACCTATAAAGTCTAGCCGGTTTCACATTTGTGCTCTCTGGACATTAAACGGCTAGCCTCTTAAACTCATGCAGCCAGCCTTTATCGATTTGATGCTCACTGGAGGGGAAACGACTAACCTATACAATTGTAGAGGCTAGCCGTTTGTGTATGGGTGCTCACTGGAGGGGAAACGGCTAGCCTCTAAAATTTAAGAGGCTAGCCATTTTTGCTTAGGTGCTCACTGAAAGGGAAACGGTTAGCCTCTAAAATTGTGGAGGCTACCCGTTTTTTATTTTGGTGATCACCATTAGCGAAAACGGCTAGCCTGTAAAATTTAAAGGCTACCCGTTTTTGGTTTTGGTGCTCTCTGGACATTAAATGGCTAGCCTGTAAAAACAAAAGGCTAGCCGTTTTCGCTTTTGGTGCTCTCTGGACATTAAACGGCTAGCCTATAAAAACAAAAGGCTAGCCGTTTTTGCTTACTATAGTTTCTAGAACATGAATGGTCACCCTATTATTTTGTAACGGTTAGCCAAGTTCAAAGTAATAAAACTGTTCATCTTTATCTTCATAAACCGAATCCTCTCTCCCACATTCTCAGTCGAAATATCCCACATTTATAATCAGTTCATAGCCCATATTCAATCTTAGAAATCATTTCCCACAATTTTCTCTTGCTAAATTTAATCGTCGAAACCGAAAAACCCGAGGTCCAATTTTTGAATCTTCGGTAAATGTTTGCCGAAATTGAACCCACATATCCCTGTTAAACATCATTATCTTCCATCTAATCAGTTTATTCCTCTTCAAATTGGTGAAAAATCATAATGTTAGCTTTAAGGCCACGTAGAGCAAAAGACAAAGGGAAAGAGCTGATTCCACCACCCAAACGGACACGGAAGGACGGGGGCCCTGTAGAACAACCTGATTTCGAGACAGCAACTGTTATTGCTGTTGCTATCGTAAGGTAGCAGCTGCTGGCAGCTAGCAGTAACAGCAAGAATGAATGTAATTATTTTTTATGCTGCAGCTGCTTATGCAGCAGAAGCTGGTGCCTACAAAAGCAGCAGCTGCTGCATATGCAGCAACAGTTGCTTGCATTCCAGCAACAGCTGATGCCTGCAAAAGCAGTAGCTGGTAGCTGCTACTGTTGCTGGTTCTACAGGCACTTGTTGCTGCATAAGCAGCAGATGCTGGCAGCTAGAAGCAGCAGCATCTGATGCTAGTGTTGTTGTTGCTGCTACTACTTATGCAGCAACTGGTGGCTACTTTTACAACAAGTTGCGGCTGCATAAGCACCAGCCGGTGGCTACTTTTGTTGCTGGTTCTGCAGTTGGTGGCTGCTGCTGTTGCTGGTTCAGCTGTTGGCTGCTTATGCCAACAGCAGCAGCAACTAAAATCCCCAAAATAAGCATTAGCAGCAGGGCCATTAGTAGCTGTAACTGCTGGCTGCTTATGCCAACTCCTCATTTACTTCTTATTGCTGAAATTAATCACGCACATTGATTTCAAACCATTTTGCATGCTATTTAATCGGTTCATCTTGACCTAAAACACAATATTTGTTATTTAGCGGAAGCAAAGTAAATTAAAGGAACATTAAATCATTAACTTCAAAAATGCGATCATTAACTTGCACTATGGAAATCATACAGTTATTAGACCAATAAACATGAGATCAGGACCATTAACTTGATACTGGGACCATTAAACTTAAAACAGAAGGAACTTGAAACTTAGGGCAATAAATATGAAATAGGATATCATTAACGTGCAGCCTTGAAAATTATTTATTTAATAGACCAATAAACATGAAACGATCACCATTACCGTGATATCGAAACCATTAAACGTGAAACCGGTAAACTTGAAACTTAGGCCAATAAACTTGAAATAAGAGATCATTAACTTGCAACCATAAAAACTATTTAATTAATAAACTTAAAACTTAGGGCAATAAACATGAAATAGGATATCATTAATGTGCAACCTTGAAAATTATATATTTAATGGACCAATAAACATGAAACCATGACCATTAACTTGATAACTAAACCAATAAACTTGAAACCAATGAATTTGAAACTTAAAGCAATAAACCTGAAATATGAGATCATTAACATGCAACCATAAAAATGATTAAATTAATAAACTTGAAACATAGTGCAATGAACATGAAACATCGGATCATTAACTTGCATCCTAAAAAATTATATAATTAATAGACCAATAAACATGAAATCATGACCATTAACGTGATACCAAAACCAATAAACTTAAAATTAGTGAACTTGAAACTTAAGGCAATAAACCTAAAATATGAGATCATTAACTTGCAACCATAAAAATGATTAAATTAATGAACTTGAAACTTAGGGCAATGAACATGAAACATCTGATCATTAACTTGCAACCTAAAAAATTATATAATTAATGGACCAATAAACATGAAATCATGACCATTAACTTGATACCTAAACTAATAAACTTGAAACTAGTGAATTTGAAACAT
This sequence comes from Citrus trifoliata, assembly GCA_018350135.1. Taxonomy (NCBI): domain Eukaryota; kingdom Viridiplantae; phylum Streptophyta; class Magnoliopsida; order Sapindales; family Rutaceae; genus Citrus; species Citrus trifoliata. The sequence continues at coordinate 91,076 of VKKW01000249.1, read as the reverse complement.
AAGGCAATAAACCTGAAATATAAGATCATTAACTTGCAACCTTAAAAATGATTAAATTAATGAACTTGAAACTTAGGGCAATGAATATGAAACATCTGATCATTAACTTGCAACCTTGAAAATTATATAATTAATAGACCAACAAACATGAAATCATGACCATTAACTTGATACCAAAACCAATAAACTTGAAACCAGTGAACTTGAAACTTAAGGTAATAAACCTGAAATATGAGATTATTAACTTGCAACCATAAAAATGATTAAATTAATGAATGTGAAACTTAGGGAAATGAACATGAAACATCTGATCATTAACTTGCAACCAAGAAAATTATATAATTAATGGACCAATAAACATGAAATCATGACCATTAACGTGATACCAAAACCAATAAACTTGAAACCAATGAACTTGAAACTTAGGGCAATAAACCTGAAATATGAGATCATTAACTTGCAACTATTAAAATAATTTAATTAATGGACCAATAAACATGAAACTATAACCATTAACTTGATACTCGAACCATTAAACATGAAACCAAAAGAACATGAAACGGAGGGAAATAAACATGAAATATGTTATCATTAACTTACAACCATGAAAATCATTAAATTAATGGACCAATAAAAATGAAACCGTGACCATTAAGTTGATACCTTGACCATTAAACGTGAAACTGAAGGAAATTGAAACTTAGGGTAATAAACATGAAATGTGAGATCATTAACTCGCAACCATGAAAATAATGAAATTAATAGGACCAATAAACATGAAATCAAGACCATTAACTTGATACCTATACCATTAAACTTGAAACTTCTTTTTTATTATTATAAAAATAATTTTTTTGTCCTTTGATATTAAAATAATGAATATTTTACTATTATTTTATTTCTTATAATTAAATATTGTTATTTAATTTATTTAAGGGGCAACTGGTTGCTCCCAGTTTTTTTTTTTGGTGTTTGGCTGCCACTTGGCAGCCAAACCATTGCTCTGCTTTTTGCCTTTTTGTATTGCTTGCATGTATCACATACATGCATGTACTGTAGCCGTCTCCGAAAAGTTATTATGGGTTAAAATTTCATGTCCATTTTATTACTGTAAGAGGGCCAACGCTACAATACCCGCATGTATGTGATACATGCGGGTAATAAAAAACTTTTGAACAACAGGTAAAGAGCAACCGGTTGCTCCTTAAATTAATATTAAATTATGAAATCATATAATAAATAATATAATAATTATTATTTTAATAATAAAGACAACATAATAATAAAAAATTAGTTTCAAGTTTAATGATAGTTGTTTCATGTTTATTGGTTTATTAATCGGGGTTGCAAGTTAATGATCCTAAGTTTCATATTCATTACCTTCAGTTTTAACTTCATTGTACTCAGTTTCAAGTTAATTTGATTTCAAATTTTGTGGTCCCAGTTTCAAGTTAATGGTAGGTGTTTCATATTTATTAGTCCATTAATTGCATGATTTTTGGGATTGTAAGTTAATGATCTTAAGTTCCATGTTCATTACTCTAAGTTTCAAGTTTGTTTGGTTTCAAATTTAATGATCTTAATTTCAAGTTAATGGTAGGTGTTTCATGTTTATTGGTCCATTAATTGCATGATTTTCGGGGTTGCAACTTAATGATTCCAAGTTTCATGTTCATTACTCTAAGTCAAGTTTCTTTGATTTCTAGTTTAATGGTTTCAATTTCAAGTTAATGGTATGTATTTCATGTTTATTGGTCCATTAATCGGGGGTTACAAGTTAGTGATCTTTAGTTTCATGTTTATTGCCCACAGTTTCAAATTCATTGCCCTCAGTTTTAAGTTCATTTGGTTTCTAGTTTATTGGTCCTAGTTTTAAGTTAATGGTAGGTGTTTCATGTTTATTAGTCCATTAAACGGGGTTGCAAGTTAATGATCCTAAGTTTCATATTCATTACCCTCAGTTTTAAGTTCATTGCCCGTAATTTCAAGTTCATTTAGTTTCAAGTTTAATGGTCCCAGTTTCAAGTTAATGGTAGGTGTTTCATGTTTATTAGTCTATTAAATGAGGCTGCAAGTTAATGATCCTAAGTTTCATATTCATTACCCTCAATTTTAAGTTCATTGCCCTTAGTTTCAAGTTCATTTGGTTTCAAGTTTAATGGTCTCATTTTCAAGTTAATAGTAGGTATTTCATGTTTATTTGTTTATTAATTGGGGTTGCAAGTTAATGATCCTAAGTTTCATATTCATTACCTTCCGTTTCAAGTTCATTGCCCTTAGTTTCAAGTTATTTGGTTTCAAATTTAATGGTCTCAGTTTCAAGTTAATGGTAGGTGTTTCATGTTTATTGGTCCATTAATCGAGGTTGCAAGTTCATGATCCTAAGTTTCATGTTCATTGCCCTCAGTTTCAAATTCATTTGGTCTCAAGTTTAATGGTCTCAGTTTCAAGTTAATGGTAGGTGTTTCATGTTTATTGGTCCATTAATCGAGGTTGCAAGTTAATGATCCTAAGTTTCATGTTCATTGCCCTTAGTTTCAAATTCATTTGGTCTCAAGTTTAATGATCTCAGTTTCAAGTTAATGGTAAGTGTTTCATGTTTATTGGTCCATTAATTGCATGACTTTTCGGGGTTGCAAGTTAATGATCCCAAGTTCCATGTTCATTACCCTCAGTTTCAAGTTCATTTACTTTTAAGTTTAATGGTCCCAGTTTCAAGTTAATGGTAGGTGTGTCATGTTTATTGTTCCATTAATTGCATGATTTTCGGGGTTGCAAGTTAATGATCCCAAGTTCCATGGTCATTGCTCTAAGTTTCAGGTTCCTTTGGTTTTCAAATTTAATGATCTTAGTTTCAAGTTAATGGTAGGTGTTTCATGTTTAGTGGTCCATTAATCAGGGTTGCAAGTTAATGATTCCCAGTTTCAAGTTCATTGCCCTCAGTTTGAAATTCATTTGGTTTCAAATTTAATGATTCAGTTTTAAGTTAATGATAGGTGTTTCATATTTATTGGTCCCATATTTCATGTTAACCAGTTTTTAGGTTTCCATTTCTTTCATATTTAATAATAATAAAAAATCTCAACTATTCGATCTACTCCAATTTAATCCAATGGCTATTTTTTATGCATGTATGAGATACATGCATGTACTGTAGCCGCGCCCCTGTAAGAGTAGTTTCAATGGTAGATGCTATTATTTGATAATTAACACTACACTCCCTCTAGTACACTGAAATTTAAAAAAAATTAAATGTTTCAAAATATTGACACATAAATCCAAATTATTTTAAATTTAAAATTAATTTAAAAAATTAAAAATTTGACATACAACTAAACATCAGTATCTAACTCTATTTGTTTTAATCTAAGGAGTGAGGTAAGTGACAACTTGATATTGAAACTCAATTAATAAATTAGCTTAAAAGAAAAAACTAGCATGACATAACTAAAAATAAATAAATAAATAAATAAGTATAAAAACTATATATAAAAATAAATAAATAATTATACCATCTGTCATAACCCAACCCTGACCTAGTAAGATATTATTTACTTTGATCCTTAATTAGACCTGTACAATTTTGTTCCTAGGGTGCCCATACACCTCAAACTACATCTTCCTAATTAAAGTGTGAATCACTCCTTATAAACCCAACATCTCTCTTTGCTTTGTGGATGTGAGATTCGCCTAGGGTGCTATATCCACCCCCCTTAGGGACTTAACGTTCTCACTGAGGTTTGCTCCACCATCACTCAATAAGACACGTAGAGTTGCTCTGATACCATCTGTCATGACTCAATCTAGACCTGGCAAGATATTGTCTGCTTTGGGTCTTAACAAGGCCTATACGGTTTTATTTCTATAGTGCCCATACACCCCAAAATGCGTCTTACCAATTAAGCTGTGGATCATCCCTTATAAACCCAACATCTCTCCCGTGTTTTGCCAATGTGAGACTCGCTTAGGGTGGTACATTCATCCCCCCTTAGGGACTGAGTGTCCTCGCTGAATTTTTTCCCACCATCACCCAAGAGGACACGTTGAGCTGCTCTAATACCATATGTCATGACTCAACCTAGATATAGTATGATTTTGTCCACTTTGGGCCTTAACAAGGCCCATATGGTTTTGTTTCTAAGGCGCCCATATATTCGAAAATGCGTCTTGACAATTAAAATATGGATCACCCCTTATAAACCCAGCATCTCTCTTGTGTTTTACCAATGTGAGATTCACCTAGGGTATTACAAACTATGTATTTTATCTTCTTTCCTTACATTTTGGTTGCCACTTAAAAATATGTGCAAATTGAAATTTAAATACAAAATAACTACAATACAATTTAATTTCAAAGTTATTAGTTACTCGAAAATAACAAAAATTAAATTTCATCCATAAATCTAAGCCAATATGACATCAATCAATCACTTATAACTGGTAGATTTGATTTGTTGTTTTAATTTATTCAATAACTATAGCGTACAATTGCCATCTAAATATTCAATTCAAGTTACTGCATTTTGTCTTGATTGTAATTTGAAAAATAATTGAGGTAATTGATTGATTATGATATTATTAGAAAGGGATTACTGATTAATGATTGATTAATTATTTAAATGAAGAAAAAGAGGCAGAATATCTTAATACCGAAAAGAAAAAAAGAAAATAAAATTATCATAAACTTATAAATTAATTATAAAAAAATAAGGATAAAAAATAAAAGATAAAAAAGTGGTACTGTACAACAATTATATCACACAGTTTTGTCCAATTAAGAAATAGGCAGCATTATGGGAAAGGGTCATAAGCAGTTAGTTGACCTAGAAAGGCTTATTACCAGCCAGAAAGACTTGTATAGGCTGGTCTTATTGTCTACTGAGGTGGTGGTAAGACCAGTCATTAATGTTCTGTCACTTAATGGAGTAATTGATGAGTTTTATTGTGGGATCTATATTTATTTTAATATAAAACTTTAATTTATTTTAATATAGAACTTTTTTGGTTCTTAATATGGGAATCACTTAAAGTCTACATTAGAATCAGTTCACAGAGCGCCAATGAATGATCCTACCACCTTAGAAGGCTTCGTTGATGGTAATGGCCTATGTAATTTTTTCTCCCAAATTACTGAGGGCAAAGCTACCGACATAATTTGGTTCAAAATCCAACACGAATGATTTCTACGTATTTGAAAAATGAAGAAGAAGCATAAAAGTAACTATTTGTCTTTCCTTTTAAATTCAAAGTGCTATACAGCTCTTTTAGATTTCTATCTCACAGTTAACACATAGGAAAAGAGTAACATATTGAAAAATGATCGCGCAGTTGGTGTTTCAGGCTTTTATTGCTGCTTCCATGTCCAATAAAATCAGCGGCCGAAGCAGCGGCGGCGGCACCAACAGCAAATCCTAACTGTCCGTCCAGTTACAATTCCATTTCCATTCGGAATTGGAGAAAACTGTTATTTGGATCAGCATTATGCAATAGACTGCAAATCCAATAAAAGAACAAGTTGACAAACTACGGTTTTGCTCACTTCTTTACATAAAACGAAAAATTACCATAAAGAACAAAACTAAATATAAAAAATTTCTATTGCCTGAAATAGAAAGAATAAAAAAAAATGACATGCAATTTTGAGTTCTAGAAATAAAATTAAAAATCTGGAAAGAAGCCTAAAAATTAGGCAAAATTTTTCAAATTATAATTAATATGTAAGTTTTTAAAGTTATATTATGTATGAAAAGAATAAAATAAAATTATCAAATAATTAGAGTATATTTTATATATTTTAACATTTAGAAAAAGTCTTTTAATCTTTGCTCCCAAAATCTAAAAATTTAAACTTATTCTAATAGAGGTAAAATAGTTTATTTAATTTTTTTTTTGTCTGAACCACGAAGTGGTCCTGAGTGAGTCTCAACTGTGAAAGACACTTTTAAATTTGTACCACAACTCAAACTAATGTCCGCTCGCATCGGGTTAACCCATAATGGATAAAGTGCTAATCAAAATAGTGATTTCATACGAGAGCAAAACTTGAACTTTTAACCTCTCTTAAAAAGTAAGAGCGTCAAAATATTCACACCAACTAACTTTAGTTAATTTATTTAAACTTTAAAAGTTCTACCATAAGAACAATCAAATTCAAAAAAAAATATAATTTAATTTTTTAAATTAAATAAACATTTATATCTATTAAAAAAATCGAATCCAATAACTAACAATATCCACAATTTCACAGCCTTGTAATTAAAAACATCAGCATTCATTGAATTTAAATATCTTTAGTCTAATTCTCCAACGTGTAAAGTATGTCACTTTGGTCCTGGTCTTGATGCACCTTTCACATCACGTGGGAAACCAGTCCTTTTTGGTGATTGAATTGCTTTTCTTTTTTAATTTTCAAGTGTTCACAGGAGAGCGGAACTTAAAACTCTTACTTCTCATGAGGAATGGGAATGTCAAAGTACTTACACTAATTAATTTTAATTAATTTATTTAAATTTTAAAAATTAACAATTAAATTAAAAAAAATTATAATTTAATTTTTTAAATTAAATAAACATTTATATTTATTAAAAAAATCGAATCCAATAACTAACAATATCCACATTTTCACAGCCTTGTAATTAAAAACATCAGCATTCATTGAATTTAAATATCTTTTGTCTAATTCTCCAACGTGTAAAATATGTCACTTTGGTCTTGGTCTTGATGCACCTTTCACATCACGTGGGAAACCATTCCTTTTTGGTGATTGGATTGCTTTTCTTTTTTAATTTTCAAGTGTTCTGTGCAACTTGATTGTATATAATAGGGCTGCTGCATCTAAGAAGCAGCAGAGAAACTGCTCTGTTTTGCTCTGATAAACTCTCCCCCTACAGGCCCCCCCCCCCCCCCCCCCAACCCAACCCAACCAGTAGCAAAAAACGGTGGCAGCAGATTGAAAAATGAATCTGCAGTTGCTGTTTCAAGTTATAATATTGCTGCTTACATTGCCAATAAAATCAATAGCTAAAGCAACACCAACACCCCATTTAACAAAGCCAAATTGTCCATCCAGTTGTGGAAACAATGTTACAATTCCATTTCCATTCGGAATTGGAGAAAATTGTTACTTTGATCAACGTTATGCAATAGACTGCAGATCCAATAAGCCAATCCTGAGAAGCATCAACCTGGAAGTGCTTGAATTCTTACTTGAAAAGAGCACAATGAGAGTAAATCAATCAGTGATCAGATCTTGTCAGGATAAAACTACAGAAGCAAGTTTTGTAAACCTGGAGAAGCTCCCTTTTTACTTCTCATATTATGACAATATATTCTCCGGCATCGGCTGCAATAACCTTGCCTCAATATCATCAGCTGATCATGACTTCATTCTTGGTGGTTGCTTCTCTATTTGTGATCCAAGAAACAAGACAGATGCTGATAGCTGCAATGGAAATGCGTGTTGCAAAGCAGGGGTCCCTTGGGCTCTCAAAAGTTTTAATAATTCTATAAGCAGCATAAATAATGCAGCAAGTAGCAGGAGCAGCATCCAGGAGGAGGGGAAATGCAAATATGCATTTATGGTAGAAAAAGAATGGTTCGAAAGGAATTTTAATAGTACTGAAGGTGTTCAAGATTGGAATCAAGTACCTGTTGTACTGGATTGAAGGATTCCCAATTCATCTTTTGGCAAGTTAGAAAAGGATAAATCTCCAGAGTTTACATCAACATCTCATTGTAAAAGTGATGAAAGTGGGCTTTTTAGATGTTCGTGCAAGGAAAATTACCATGGGAATCCCTATTTCCTCCATGGATGTCAAGGTAAATATCTTAATTAAATTATATTCTAACTTAATTAAGCTGAGCTTGGAATCTTTTCCATGGCTTCGGTTCTTTAAGTATGTTTTGGGTACAAAATGTTATGAATGATACTAAAGCCAGTTTGTGACAGGTTTGGATTCTCAAGCTGGCTTACTTTTTGTCAATTAAGGCTCCAGTCGGTATTGTGGTATTTTAGGCTTTAAATCATAATTGTTGTGAAATAGAAGCCGTAACTTTAAAAGAAATTGATATGACTTTAAATGATAATTTAAACGAAATTAGTGACATTAATATTGGTTTTTCAAAATTGGAGATTGGTTTGAAGGCAACTTTAATGCTGCGTTTACTAAATTGGAATCAGAATGATCTCGAATGGGAATGGGTAAGAATGTGAATGGATTGAAATGAGAATAAGCTAGAACATGAATAAGGAATGAGAATCAAAATAAGTTATTTATTTGAACTGTAGGAATCGAAATCGAAATGAACTGGATTGCCATTAATGTGTTTATTTTGTCTTGGAATTGGAATCGGAATGAATTAGATTGTAATAAATTACTAAAAAATACTTAATGGATTATTGTATATTATTATTAACTAATATATTTATTAATTATAAATTTTTATTAATTATAATAACTATATTAAAAAATTATTTAAAAACATATAACTAATATATTATATTATTACTTAATTAAAATAATATATTAGTTATTGTGATTATGTATTCAAAAATTATAATTATTAAATAATTATTTTTATAATAGATTGAATTAGTAGTCATAGTCTATTATTTTTTCATTCCTAATATTACTTTATATATCATAATAATCTATGAATTATATATATTATTATTATAGTATTATTATTATAATTAATATATTAATTATTGTGATTATTTATTCAAAAATTATAATTATTGTTAATAATATATTAATATATTATTTATTTAATAATAATATATGAATTAATTATAATAATAATTATTATAATAGTATATTAATTAATTAATAATATTTATATTAATTATTGTGATTATTTATTCAAAAAAATAATAATTATTATTAATATGTTAATCTATTAATTAATAATAATTAATTAATTAACTAAAATAATAATAATAATTAATTATTGTGATTATTTATTCAAGAACTATAATTTTTAATAATTATAGTTAATAATATATTTATGTATTAATTAATCATAATAAATAAATAAATAAATTATAATATTATATTAATTAATTATAAAATAGGACAAAGTAAGCATTTTTAATTTTGGGGAAGGGCAAAATGGTCAATTCCAAGAATGGGAGAGTCATTCTCACCTCCCCATGGGAATCAATCTCCCATTCCCCATTCCCAAATAGTGGTGGGCCTCACCATTCCGATTCCGATTCCTGCTCCATATTTGCGAAGTAAACACCATCAGGATTCCGATTCCCCAATTCGGCAAGTAAACGTACCATAAGAGTGCTAAAGGTATGTTCAAAATTGGAGGCTAGTTCCTGTTATATTGGATTGGAGGATTTCCAATTCATCCTTTGGCAAGTTAGAAATGAGTGAATCAGCAAAAATAAATCAACATCTCACTGTGAAATTGATAGAAGTGGGTTTCTAGATGTTCTTGCAAGGAAAATTACCTTAAAACTAATGTCAAATGGCAATTTAATTCCATATCGCTAAGTTGAGTTTTTAATTGTTTCTAAGGCTTGGCTTAAATATTTGTCTTTTGGATCTAAAATTTGTAAATAGTACGTACCGGATAACCGGCTTAGCTTCTGTCAATTAAGTAAATTTTTTTTGGAGCGGAATTGTTTTTTCTTTTTTCATTTTTGAAGGGGGAGCGGAAAAAATCTTCTTAGTGATGGAACCACAAAACTCTTTCACCGAAGGACATTTCTTGTTAACTCTATTGTTAATTTTTTTCACGACAGATATTGATGAGTGTAAAGATGGAACTGCCAATTGCTCTGAAAATTTGCTCTGTGAAAACAATGAAGGAGGCTACCGTTGCATTACTCCCAAACGGAAGGTTTACATAATTGTCAGTTTAGGTATGCCCAACGTTTTTTACACTAAAATAGAGTCTAATTATTTGGCTACTTAGCTTCTGCTAAATAAACAAGTTTTACTGCTTGCTTGGGGCTCTATTGGGGATTATTATATATATATATATATATATTCAAGAAGTAGTGGCATGGCTCTTTATAAAAAACAAGAGAGAATGGCTTGTCTAGAGTTTGCTACTGGGTTTTAATTATCAGGATATGTTCAAAAATTAATATTAAGAGAACTATGCGACGGGTAGACGTCAGATATTGATATCTATGTATAAAATTTCATTTACCTAATTAGTTTAATCATCAGGTAAAATTTCCTTTCATGTTGATTGTGGAGTTTTTGGTTAGAGAAAGTTTCTCAATTTCGTATTTTCATGGAAAACTTACTTTTAACTCTTATTATTTCCGAATGCATGACTCCAAAGCCAGTTATTAGAAGAAGTTCAATAACATGAAAAGAAAATTGTCAAACATTATAAAGGATTTATCTTCCAATTTTTTCGTGCAGATAATGTTCTTGATTCTTGCCATATTACGTGCACTTAAAGTTCTTGATTCTTGCCATATGTGAATGACACAATGGTCTTGATTCTTGCTACAATAATCATCTTAAATCTTATGATCTATGCATCACATAATGGTTTTGACTCCTGCCATTTGTATATATCATGATGCTCTTGATATTAACAAATGTTAATAGCATTATATACTTGCCATATACGTGTCTTATAATAATATTGATTCCTATTAAATATGCATGTCCAAATTGCATATTCTTCTCATTCTCGAAAGAAAAGAAAATTCAAATTGAATTTTGAAGGTATTGGCTCGGGTCTTTTGGGTTCTTTTCTATTTGCTGGAGTCTGGTGGCTGCGTATTTGGGTAAAGAAAAGAGAGGACATCAAGCTTAAAGAAAAGTTCTTCAAACGGAACGGTGGTTTAGTTTTACAGCAACAGCTAACTTCATCTGATGGCAGTATTGATAGATGCAAATTATTCACAACAAAGGAGTTAGACAAAGCCACTGATCATTTCAATGTGAATAGAATACTCGGGCAAGGAGGCCAAGGTACCGTTTATAAAGGAATGCTGGCAGATGGAAGAATTGTTGCCGTAAAAAAATCCAAAATAGTTCATGAAGGGAAGCTTGAAGAATTCATTAATGAAGTTGTTATTCTTTCGCAGATTAACCATAGAAATGTGGTTAAACTTTTGGGTTGCTGTTTGGAGACTGATGTTCCATTATTAGTTTATGAATTCATCTCCAATGGAACCCTTTTCCAATATCTTCATGATCAAAATGAAGAGTTTCCACTGACATGGGAAATGCGTTTGCGGATTGCCACTGAAGTTGCAGGGTCTCTTTCTTACTTGCACTCAGCAGCTTCCATGCCTATTTATCATCGAGATATAAAGTCTACAAACATACTCTTGAATGAAAAATATACGGCAAAAGTAGCAGACTTCGGGACTTCGAAATTTATTGCTATTGATCAAACTCATGTGACGACAAAAGTACAAGGGACCTTTGGTTACTTGGATCCAGAGTACTTTCGTTCAGGCCAATTCACTGATAAAAGCGATGTTTATAGCTTTGGAGTTGTCCTTGTCGAGCTTTTAACTGGACAAAAACCAATTATTTTAACGGGGTCTAAAGAAGCTACAGGTTTAGCAGCTTATTTTATTCTATCTATGGAGGAGAACCGGCTGTATGATTTTCTTGATGATCAAGTACGAAAGGTCGGCCAGAAAGAAGAAATCATGACAATTGCTACCCTGGCAACAAGATGCTTAAACTTGAACGGAAAGGGAAGACCTACAATGAAAGAAGTAGCAACGGAGCTGGAAAGAATTCAAGCATTACAAAAAGATATCAATGTTAAGCAAATTTGTGATGAGATTGAGTCTTGTGATATAGTTTCCACTTCAACAGAGACTTCTACTTGCGACAGTATTGCTCTATCAGTACTCCATATTGAATGAAACGAAAGATATATATATATGTATTGACTGCTGGTCAGCTGTGTATCAGAAAGTTCTTTCAATAATCATTTCAGGATATTTAATGGTTTTAATTTAAAACTTATAACAACTCCTTTCGACTCTAAGAAAACTTCTAAGCCGCACAACATATACAATTAGCTCCACCAATCCAAGCGAAATGCACTGCAGCTTGCAGTATATCTTCATCTTCAGGGACTTGCAGCGGACTGAGAAAGTTGAAAAGACTTCCACACTCTTCAGTTTTAGTAATTGGCTTAGCGTTCTTCAATCCATTCTTTGGTTATCTTCTTACGAGCTTATGTGTCGAGCATTTTCTTGGAAACCGTTCAATCTTCGTCCCTATGGCTTTTTGAAGAATGGGCTTTTGTCAAGATAAGGGTTCTTGAAGTGTGGATTGGGGTCCGAGTAGAATTCAAGCTTGAAGCCCTTATTAGGATCATCATTTGCAAACCACTTAATGTCTGTAAGATATATAAGAGCCATATCATTACTCCCACTAATTAATTTTATATCATTATTTTTCTTTGTACACTTAAATAAATAATGTTGTACAAATTGATGTGGCAAATATAATTAGTTAATTAAATATAAATAATGAAATAAATTACATATATTTTTTTTCTTAATTCAGTTATAAAAATAATGTGATTAATCATTAATAATGATCAAGGAATCTTAACATCAATAATTAAGATTTATCTCTATATTTTTTCTTTCTCTTTTCAGCGTTAATTGAGTCCAACTCATTTATACTTATCATTCTTTTGTTTCTTCTTGCATTCTTCTAAAAGAAGAGAATCACTGGCTAATTTTTTTTGTTTTTTTTTTAACTTCTTATCCCATCTATCCTTAAATGTAACAACAAATCTTTACTTGTTGAAGTGTGAGCTTTAAAACTGAATTCCAAAGAAAGTATCAACTTGTCGATTTGATGATTAAGTGTCGATTGCTTAATCGGTTGCTTGGCTAAGTGACATGTCGTTGGAATAGATGATATTGCAGATGACAAATCAGCTGAGTTCTTTAAGTGAAGCATGTGTGTATCACGTGCATGAACTTATACAACTTTACATGAAACAACAGTCTTTAGGAGCGTTTTGAGACTACTTATTCACAGCACAAGTTTATCCCGTGTCTAAGGTCGTTAAGAGGCCGTTAATTGCAGCGGGAAATCTCTGGGGAGTTTAGTAGAAACAGACCCTGGTCACAGCTGGTGTAGAGGGAATCTTTTTCTAGAATTCTCTAAGGGGTTGTATAAATAGCTTGTATCTTCTTCATAAGGCTTGTATCTTGTAATCAGTGAATGAAATAAAAACTGCAACTCTATTCTTTAATGGATGTAGGCTGCTCCAGTCGAACCACTTAACCTTGAGTCCTTTGGTTGATTGTTTATGTGCGTGTATTCTGAGTGTGTTGTTGTGATAAGTTTCTTTAATCAAAGTTTAGAGAGTTTAGAATTGATCGTGGGGTTTCTTGATCGGTGTCAAAGCTAATCTTGAATAAACAAATTGGTATCAGAGCCACAACTCTGATCTTTGATTCAAGAAATGGCAACATCTAAGTTTGAGGTGGAGAAATTTACTGGTGAAAACAATTTTCATCTTTGAAGGCTCAAGATGAGAGCATTGTTGGTTCATCAAGGTTTAGAGGAGACATTGGGTGAGTCAAGAACTGGCAAGAAACCAAGCAAGCTCACAAATGAAGAATTACAAGATGCTCTAGATAAGGCTCACAACACCTTAATTTTGAGCCTTGGAGATGGGGTACTTAGGGAGGTGGGAGATCAAATGAGTGCAGCAGACCTCTAGAAGAAGGTAGAAGATTTATATACCAAGAAGTCCCTAACCAAGAGACTTTGTACAAAGAAGAGCCAGTATACTCTATAAATGGAGGAAGGCAACTCATTAGCAAATCACATTGACAATTTTAACAGGATTATTCTTGATCTTGAAGACATCAATGTGAAATTGAAAGATGAGGACAAAGCAATCATTATGTTATCATCTCTGCCACCATCCTATGAGCACTTTGTTGACACACTGCTATATGGGAGGCAATCGATAACTATGGCAGATGTGAAAGACTCATTAAGTTCCAAAGAAGTCACAAAGAAAGTAGAAACAAAAGATGGAGAAGGTTTGATGGCAAGGGGGAGCCCTGAGAAAAAAGAAACTACAAAGGGAAGAAAAAGGGAAAATCTAAGTCCAAGGACGAGGTCTTGAAATGCTTCCACTGTCATAAATAAAGGCATTTCAAGAGGGGTTATCCAGATAAAAAGAACAAGAGCAAAGAAGGGCGTTGAAAGAAAGCAAATGCTGCTGTTGCATATGAGGATGAAGGCTATGACTCAGCTGATGTACTTTTGGCATTTGAAACTTAGACAAATAGTAAGTGGATTCTTGATTTTGGATGTTCATATCACATGTGTCATGACTAAAGTCCTTTTACTTCCTATAAACTTTTAATGGAGGAGAGATGATGATGGGGAATAACTCAGTATATAAGGTAGTTGGGTTAGAGACCATTAGATTTAAGATGTTTGATGGAATGATTAGAGAGCTAAGAGAGGTAAGGCATGTTCCTGATCTTAAGAGGAATCTAATTTCCCTAAGCACTCTAGATCAACTTGGTTGCTTCATTAAGATGGAATCTGGTGTAATGAAGGTTATTAGAGGGTCCATTGTGGTAATGAAGGGGAATATGCACAATAGTCTATATGTTCTTCAAGACACTGCTGTAATAGGTGATGTCAGTGTCTCATCGAGTCTGGGTTTAGATAAGACTCTTATGTGGTATTTGAGGTTGGGACATATGAGTGAGAAGGGGCTAAGAGTGTTAGAAAAACAGGGAGTCTTTAGGGATGATAAGTTGGGGTCTCTTGAGTTCTATGAGGTTTGTGTCCTAGGTAAATCCTCTAGAACTAGTTTCAAAACTGCAATGCATAGCAAAAAAAGGACCTTAGATTACATCCATTATGATCAGTGGGGGCCAGCACAAACAATTTCTTTAGGTGGAGCAAAATATTTCCTTTCCTTTATAGATGACTTTTCTAGAATGCTTTGGGTGTATGTCTTGAAGAGAAAAGATGAGCTCTTTGAGAAGTTTAAGCAATGGAAAACATTGGTTGAGACTCAAAGTGGCAAGAATGTTAAGAGGCTAAAAACTGACAATGGGTTAGAGTTTTGTAACCAGCAGTTTGAGGGTTTTTGTAATCAGAATGGTATAGCTAGACATATAACAGTAGCTAATACTCCATAGTAAAATGGGTGAGCAGAAAGAATGAATAGAACCTTGATGGAGAAAGTTAGGTGTTTGCTGATACCCTCAAAGTTACCTAAGACCTTGTGGGCTGAAACTTTAATGCCAGTATGCTACCTAGTTAATAGGAGTTCATCCAATGCCTTAAGCTTAAAAAAACCAATAGAAATGTGGTCAGGCAA
Organism: Citrus trifoliata; assembly: GCA_018350135.1. Classification (NCBI taxonomy): domain Eukaryota; kingdom Viridiplantae; phylum Streptophyta; class Magnoliopsida; order Sapindales; family Rutaceae; genus Citrus; species Citrus trifoliata. Next base: position 75,752 of record VKKW01000249.1, on the reverse strand, counting down.
GGCAGCAAATTATTTGGGTGTGAAGATTTTTGGTTGCGCTGCTTATGCACATGTAAAGTAAGGAAAATTGGAGCCCAAAGCATTGAAATGTATTTTCTTGGGTTAACTAGAAGGTGTGAAAGGCTATAAGCTCTGGCGTACTAACTTGAAACCACCAAGGTGCATCATTAGTAGAGATGTTGTTTTCAATGAATTAGAAATGTTGAGTAAAAGACATGCAACAGACTTGGAGATTCAGAGGAAGGTTCAAACTCACAAGGTCAACATCTACAGGTGGTGTTATCAGGAAAGTTAAATTAGGGATACCATGATTCATTAACAAATGAAGGGATGGAAGAGACTGAGGATGTCAATGAATCATTTGGTGGACAAACAGAAATCTAGGACTACCAGCTTGTCAGGGATAGGCAAAGAAGAGAGATTAAAGCATTTAAGAGATATGCATATGCACACCTAATAGCATATGCTTTAACAGCAGCTCATGAACTAGAGAATGATGAACTAAGAACTTACAAAGAAGCTATCTCAGGTAGAGATTTAGAAAGGTGGATTAAAGCTATGAAGGAGGAAATAAAGTCATTATACAAAAACAACACTTGGAAGCTTGTAAAGAAACCAGATAACATGAAGGTAGTAGGATGTAAATGGATATATAAAATCAAACCAGGCATACCAGGAGTTGAACCTGAAAGGTTTAAAGCTAGGCTATTTGCCAAAGGCTATACACAGAAGGAGGGTATTGATTTTACAGAAGTCTTTTCCCCTGTGATTAGACATGCCTCAATCAGATTGATTTTATCACTTGTAGCTGTTAACAACATGCATCTTGAACAAATGGATGTCAAAACGATATTCTTCCATGGTGAGCTGAAAGAAGAAATAATAATGACTCAACCAAAAGATTTTATTGATTAGTAGAGAGCTGAGTATATGTGCCTTCTAAAGAAATCCTTATATGGCCTCAAGCAGTCACCTAGACAATGGTATCTCAGGTTTGACAGTTTCATGCTGAAGCTTTATTTTCAAAGGTGTAATCTGGATTGCTGTGTGTATTATAGAGAAATGTCTAGGGAGAAGATCTACTTGCTTTTATATATAGATGATATGTTTATTGCCAGCAAGAACATGTATCAGATAGATCTCTTGAAACAACAACTCAAAGGTGAATTTGAGATGAAGGATTTAGGGCCAGCTAAAAAAATACTAGGAATGCAACTGATCAGGGATAGAAAGTCTAGAAGCTTGTTTCTTACACAAGAGGATTACATCAACAAAGTGCTTGATAAGTTTGAAATAAGAACTGCAAAACCAGTTCAAACTCCTTTACCAGCTCATTTCAGGTTGTCAGAACAGCAGTGTCCCATAATTGAAGCTGATAAATCTGAGATGATGAAGGTTCCTTATGCAAATGTTGTGGGGTGTTTAATGTATGCTATGGTCCTCACCAGACCTGATATAGCATATGCCGTAAGTGTAGTAAGCAGATATATGGAAAACCTTAGAAAAGATCATTGGAATGTTGTAAAATGGATACTTAGGTATCTAAAAGGAACATCTGGATATAGATTAATGTATGGAGGGCAGAGGGCAGATGATAGTTAGATTGTAAGTTATGTGGATGCAGACTATGCAGGGGACCTGTGTAAGAGAAGATCCTTTATAGGATACTTATTCACATTTGACAACTGCACTATAAACTCGAAAGCACAATTACAAATTCTAGTTGCTCTGTCAATTACTAAAGCTGAGTATACTACTGCTGCTGAGGCATTAAAGAAGCAATATAGTTAAAGGGTATGTTGAAGGAACTTAGAGTGGAGCAGAAATTAGTAGTGATTCATTATGACAGCCAAAGTGCTATATGCTTGAGCACGAATCAAACTTACCATGAAATAACCAAGCACATTGGCATCAGGCTTCACTTTATCAGGCTGGAAGTATTAAAAGCCACCGTGAAGCTTTAGAAAATCCATACAGATAATAATGTTGCAAATATGTTAATGAAGGCTATACCAGGAGCTAAGTTCATGTTCTGTTTGAACTTAGCTAGTATTTATAACAGATGAATTCTAGATGGATGAAGAGAAGAGTAGCTGGTTCAGGGGGTTTTTCAAGCTCAAGGTAGAGAATGTTGAAGTGTGAGGTTTAAAACTGAATTCCAGAGAAAGTATCAACTTGTCGGTTTGTGATTAAGTGTCGATTGCTTAATCCGTTGCTTGGCTAAGTGACATGTCGCTAGAATAGATGATATTGGAGATGACAAATCAGCTGAGCGCTTTAAGTGAAGCATGTATGTATCACGTGCATGAACTTATACAACTTTGCATGAAACGACAGTCATTAGGAGCATTTTGAGACTACTTATTCACTGCACAAGTTTATCATGTGTCTAAGGCCGTTAAGAGGCTGTTAATTGGAGTGGGAAATCTCTAGGGAGTTCAGTAGAAACAGACCCTGGTCATAGCTGGTGTAAAGGGAATATTTTTCCAGAATTCTCTAAGGGGTTGTATAAATAGCTTGTATCTTCTTCATAAAGCTTGTATCTTGTAATCAGTGAATGAAATAAAAACTGCAGCTATATTCTTCAGTGGATGTAGGCTGCTCCAACTGAACCACTTAACTTTGAGTCCTTTGGTTGATTGTTTCTGTGTGTGTATTCTGAGTGTGTTGTTGTGATAAGTTTCTTTAATAAAAGTTTAGAGAGTTTAGAATTGATCGTGGAGTTTCTTGATCGGTGTCAAGGCTGATCTTGAATCAACATTACTGTAAAATTAGTGATTATCCCTCTTTATTGTATTTATGTAGTACTGTAATTATTTAGTAGCTTTACTTTGACAGCAGCTTCCCACAAGGTAAGTAATTGAGTAATTCGTGATTTTATTTTGGAGTTGCCAAATTTGTTTCCTCTATGTAATGAAATGTATTTATATTTCTGTTTAAGGTTTATTGTGTTTTTGTGTTGTTTCTTTAATGGTGTAGCCTGTTAATTTTTAATGTTTTATGCTTCGGCATTCCTGCTTTTAAACCTATTCTAGCTAATTACTCCTTGATTAAGCAACAAATATTAGCTTGAAAACATACTTGCAACAGTGCGAATTCTAACAGGAATTGATAGTGCAATGAAAGGAACATCTTCTAAAAGTAGAGGACCTAGCTATGGACTACGAAGGAAGAAGAAGCACTATTAAGCATATTGGAAAAAGCAGTTACAAAGGGTTCTTGTTGTGAAAATGGTACTTTGAAAGCCGATATTGTGACTCTAATTAAAAAGGGATTATTACCAAATTCTGTATTGAAGGCTAACCTAGACATTGATTCTAAGCGAAGAAAACAGAAAAAGCAGCATAGATTAATTTTCATTACGCTGAAGGGAAGTGGATTTTATTGAAAAGTCAAAATTGGTGATTTGTTTATTCAAATTGGTTGAAAAAAAAAAGGTGAGCCACATGCATAATTGACACTTGGAGGAGTTAGGAACCGCATGCATGATTTCTTTTAAAAATGAAGAATTTTTGCAACTTTATGAAGACTTTTTTGATGCATTTGAAGATTTTTTCAAAAGGTAGAAATGGTGGCTGAAATCATTGAAATAATTGCATGCAAATTGGATGTTAGGTGCAAGCTTGGTGCCTATAAATAGAGAGCATTTCTTCATTCCATTTCATCCTAAAATTTGAGAGGTTAAGAGGAATTGCAAGTGAAGTAATTATAGAGTTATGAGAGTGAGCAATTGGAGAGTGTGTGTAAGAATACTAGGTGTATTTAGATTATGGGAAAGTGAGGTTTCTCTACTTAAATTTGTACTATAATAATTGTTAGTAATATAATTATTTTTCTCTTATTCCCGTGGACGTAGGTATATTGCCAAACCACGTAAAATTTTGTGTCCTTTATTTTTTTGTGATTAAATTGGTGCACTTGATTCTGCATTCCATGTGCAACAAGTGGTATCAGAGCCGACGGTTCGTACTCGGGGGGATATGGTATTGTTCACGTATACGTTACTATTCATGTATATAGTACTATTCCTATAGATGGTACTATTCACATACGTCCTGTTCACGAATACAATGGAGATGCCAATTTGTATTTGGGAGATAGTTTATTGTAAGTAGTGTATATTTTTGCATGTGTAGGAAAGTTCTGTCAATAAGGCGATAAGAGTCTAAGGAGTATGGGTTTTAAGTGGAACCATTGTGACCCTTCTATTCTGTTGGGAACTTTTCTGGTGCATTTATTCACTCGAAATTAACATCATAGAGGCTATTTTTTAAGTGGAAATAGTTTGTTGAGAAAATGGTAGAAGGTGAAACTTCCACAATTTGGGAGAGAGATCTACCCACACTATTTCAGGAGACACTTCAGGTGGGAGGTGAGATTTGTCAAATCGCTATTCAGCACTTGTTATAGGAGGCCAAAAAATCGATGCTGAAAAGTTTGATGGGAAAATCAACTTCGGCATATGGAGGCTCGAAGTTATGGATGCCCTTATTCAAATCGATCTCGATATTGTTATGAAAAATAAAAGACACTTGTATGATAAAGAAACTTAGGATCGTATGAATGAGAAAGTCTGTGGTTAGATCAGATCTTGTTTGACTAAGGATGTGAAATACTTAGTGAAAGATAAGGAGTGTGCGATGACTTTGTGGCGTACAATGGAGGAGAAGTAACTACTGAAAGATCCTGAAAATCGCCTTCATGCAATGAGCCAAGTATATGGCTTTCGAATGAAGCATGGGGTGTCAATGTATGATCATGTCTCAAGATTTGAAAGGTTACTTGCTGATTTGAAGAATTTTGATGAAGATATTAAGGATGAAGTCAAGACTATGATTTTGTTACACTCACTACTAGAGGAATATAGCTATTTTGTGACTACCTTGATATATGGGAAAAGCATGATCATCTTCAAAGGTGTTTGCACAACATTGGCTAATTTAAAAATTCAGAATAATGATAAACATTCTAAAAGAATATCGTCTGAAACTTTTGTTTGCTAGAGAAAGGACAATGGAGAAAAATAAGAAGCATGGTGGAAAGAATTCTCGATCTAAATCGAGAAGCATAAATATAGCTCGAGATGAGTGTGCCTTTTATCATGAAAAGGACCATTGGAGGAAAGATTGTCCAAAGCCTCAAAAGAGAGATGGTAAGAAACCAGCAGCCGCAAACATGGCACGTAAAGATGAGAACTCTGATTATTCACGAAGTATTACTCCTGCAGCATACGTGGCTAGTTCGAGCGAGTAGATACTTGATATTGGAGTAACTTATCATTTGTGTCCTATTAAGGAATGGTTTATGGATTTTCTTACTCTAGAATCTGATACAATTGTGATGGGGAATGATCAACTTTGTCGCACAATATGGATAGGAACAATTCGCTTAAAATGTTTGATGTAATGACCAGAGAAGTGAAAGAGGTTAGATATGTTCCAGCTTTAAAAAAAAAACTAATTTTTGTGGGTGCTCTAAAAGCTAAAGGCTACAAGGTTACTAAGAAAATGGCACAATAAAGCTTACACATGGGGCTATGGTTATTCAGTAAGGGGTTTGGTGTTACAATCTGTACTATTTGAAGGGAGGTACAACTAATGAAGCAAATGTTGCTGAGGCATACAGTGACACCACCAAGATATAGTATGTACGATTGGGATATGCTGGAGAAAAGTCCTTGCAAACTCTGATGGGACATGAACTCTTAAAAGGTATTAAAACCTGTAAATTAAAATTCTATGAGCATTGTGTGGTAGGCAAGAAAACAAGGGTCAAGTTTGGCACGGCTAATCACGATACTCGTGAGATCCTTTAATATGTTTACAGTGATATATGGAGACCAACCAAGACTGCATCAATTGGTGGAAGCCATTATTTTGTTACATTTGTTAATAATTTATCTAGACGTGTGTGGGTGTACACCACCTGAGTAAATGATGAGGTTCTAAAGATTTTCGTGAGATGAAAAAAATTGGTGGACACTTAAACTGGCAGAAAGATCAAAGTTTTACGATCTTATAATGGGGGTGAATATACTTCTGATCCATTCTTGCAAGTATGCCAGAACGAGGGTATTAAAAGATATTTCACGGTAAGACATACTTCGCAATAGAACAGTGTGGCTGAGCGTATAAATCGTACTTTACTGGAGAAGGTACGATGTATGTTATCTAATGCTGGTTTAGATAAAAAGTTTTGGGCTGAAGCTATGAGTTACGCAAGTCACTTAATAAACCAGTTGCCTTTTGCTGCAATTGGAGCTAAAACTCCTATGGAAATGTGGTATGGAAAGCATGCACAAGACTATGATTATCTTCATATATTCGGGTGTCCAACTTATTATTATGTTAAAGATGGTAAACTGGATCCTCGTGCTAGAAAAGCTATCTTTGTGGGATTCAAAGGTAAAGTAAAATGCTTCCAGATTTGGAATCTCGAAGATAAAAAGTTTGTGTGTAGCAGAGATGTCACGTTTGATGAAGTTTCGAAGATGAAAGCTTTAAGTTCTCAGTAGGTGGAGAACAAGACCACATAGGTATTGTAGTGGGTGGAGTTTAATGCAATTCTATATGTACCAGTTAGTTCTACATCAGAGAAGGGTTCAACTATGGAGGTGACACCTAAAGTTGAAGAAGATGTTGTTTCTTCTGATGTCCCACAAAATGAAGAAACAACTGATGATATAGATAATGATGATTCTATAGCAACGAGGAGACCAAGAATAGAGATAAAGAAACCCAAATGACTTACTAAAGACATGGCGGTAGCCTATGCACTTCCAGTTATTGATGATGACATCATCAACACTCTCGGTGAAGCATTACGCAGCAATGAAAGTGATAAGTGTAAGTTACCCATGAAGGAAGAGATGAAGTCTCTTTATTAAAACCAGACTTGGGAACTTGTAGAGTTACCAAAGGGGAAAAAGGTTATTGGCAATAAATGGGTCTACACTAAGAAGTAAGGATCTCCAAATCAATCAACTCTCCAATATAAGGTAAGGCTCCTAGCAAAAGGATTTGGTCAAAAGGAAGGTATTAACTATAATGAAGTGTTCTCTCCAGTTGTGAAACATATTTCCATTCATATCCTACTTGTCTTAGTAGCTGAATATGAGTTAGAGTTGGCTCAATTGGATGTTAAGACGATATTCTTACATTGAGATTTGGAGGAGGAAATCTATATGACTCACCCTTGTGGTTTCAAAGTTGCTAGAAAGGAGAATTATATGAGAGAGATTATCGAGAGCAGGATTGTGTTGTTAAGAAAGATCGATACCAAAGATAATCCATCAAACATATTGACAAAGGTGATTTCTAAAGTTAAGTTTCAACACTTCTTGAAACTAATTCAAATCCTTTGAATGTGTTTAGTTTGAAAAATTTTGAACTACGGTTGGTTTAATCCTAAATTTGGGGTACGTAGGTAGTAACAGAGATGCAACCACTTTAGGGATGATGATTTATTGATAGTTGGCTTAGATTTGAACAAATCTTCCCCAAAGTGGAGAATTGTTGAAAAGTCGAAACTGGTGATTTGTTTATTAAAATTGGTTGAAAAAAAAAAGAGGTGAGCCACATGCATAATTGACATTTGGAAAAGTTAGGAACCGCATACATGATTTCTTTAAAAAATGAAGAATTTTGCAAATTTATGAAGACTTTTTTGATGCAATTGAAGAGTTTTTCAAAAGGTAGAAATGGTGGCCAAAATCATTGAAATAATTGTATGCAAATTGGATATTAGGTGCAAGCTTAGTGCCTATAAATAGAGAGCATTTCTTTATTCCATTTCATTCCAAAATTTGAGAGGTTAAGAGGAATTGCAAGTGAAGCAATTCTAGAGTTCTGAGAGTGTGAGCAATTGGAGAGTGTGTAAGAGTATTAGGTGTATTTGGATTATGAAAAAGTAAGGTTTCTCTACTTAAATTTGTACTATAATAATTGTTAGTAATACAATTATTTTTCTCTTACTCCCGTGGACGTAGGCATATTGCCGAACCACGTAAAATTTTGTGTTCTTTATTTTTCTGTGATTATTTAGTGTGCTTGATTCCGCATTTTGCGTGCAACAAATTTGCATGGAATCAAGTAAATAAGTGTGTAGAGATTTGTTCAACAATCGAGCATTTTTTGCCTTATATATAATCGAGCTATGGAGATGCTGGTTAAGCGTATCTTGGATGATAGAGAAGATCGAAGTGACATTGTTGATGAGCTTGCAACGATGGGACTGGAACAGGATGATCAAATCCGAGCTTTAACTCTCATACTTGATAAGCCTTGTAACATTTCTGCTTTTCAAGTCTGTAAAGGGTGAACGCAGACTAGCATTTGTTAAAATGCTACTTCACGGTAGACATTGTCAAACTACTAGGCTGTTCTAGATGATGCTCATTCATTTTGGTTCATGTTGGTTTTGTTAGGATCGTGTTTTCGTTTTAAGATATTTAATTTTTATGATAGTTGTAAAAATACATATTAGTTTTATATTTAAAATAAGTAAGTAAATAAAAGTCGTATATAGTCCTATTTTGTAATGTACCAAACATAGTATCCTATAATGGCCTATGAATATGATTGTTGCCAGAAGCCTAGGAGTTTAGTCATTATATAAATTCACTGTTGTAACAGCCAAAGCAATGTTAAACATAAAATATTATTCTAGATTTGAAGCTTTTAAGTTTCATATCTGGAAACTATAGGATATATATCTAACACTGTTTCATTTAGTAAAACCAAATTGAGAGGTGTTAGGGTCTTTTAAAAGAACAGAGGAGCGTTTTTCTTAATGTAACTGTAATGGGTTCTGTGTACGTTGGTTGGGTGGAGGTATTTTTATTGATGTCTTGGTGCACAGATTCGTCTTTTTCTGGTCGGTAAAAAGTTCAATGGTTTCTCCAAGCTTTTACCGTAATAGATTTGCCGTTGATATTTGATTTAAAAAAAAACCCGAAACAGTCAACTTCGAAAAGAAAATGTTTTTTTGATTTTTTTTTAATTTCATCAAATTAAAAGATAGAAATAGAATCCTGAAATTACATTAACAAACTGTGGAGTAAAATGGTGTTGAGAGGTTGAAGAAACAAAAGGAAAAAAAGAAAAAAAGAAGAAGAAGAGATGAGTAGAAAGGAGATGACGGGAGAAAAAAAAGAAAGGATAGACTTCAATTTCATTAATTGGTTTGACATGAAATTTATATTTTCTCGCCTTATTTGTTTTCAAGCTCCATTCCTCTTCTCTCCTCTCAATTTCATTTTGTTAGGAATTTAGATCTATTAGAAATAGATATAGGTAATTAAAAACTAAAAATTAAGAACTTAATTTTTTACGGAAGTACTGTTCACGGTTACTGTTTACGAATACTGTTCATCCGTATAAAAAATATTAATTTTCAAAAACATAATAAAATGCAGAAAATAAATGACACGGAGATTTTTACGTGGTTCGGATTAACCAATCCTACATCCACGAGGGCACGCCCAGATGAAAAGTAATTCACTAAGTTGAGATGTTACAATCTATGAATTTTCCAAACTTAAGACTCTCACTTACAGTTTATCACCATACAGTTTACTCAACCTTAGACTGAATATGCTTCTCTTGAATAATCTCTACCCCTCTTGATCCACGATCCTCAAGGCACTTCGCAAAGTGATTAATAGCAATTCTTCAATGTCTAGTGATCCAAGATCCACATAAACTCTCCGCAGAGATGAATAGAAGATAATGTTAAGATAGTTCATATAATGGAGTTAAGGAGTTAACGAGCTGATTAGTTTAGTTTGTTAATATTGCAGATGTGTAACTTGCTGAGTCAGCAGGTTAGTTAAAGTTGTTACTAACAGTTTTTGTATTTGATCTTTGATTTTGGTTTACACACACAACGTGTGTACAATAGTCTAGAATATGTATATATACAGTTGTTATTAACAAGATTAATGAGATTACAATTCATTTTCCTCTCTGATATTTTCTCTCTGGTTCGTTTATTTTCTCTGTATCCAAACACTCAAACTCTGTTCTTAACTTGGTATCAGAGCTATGATCCAAGCTGCCATGGCTTCTTCTAGCTCAAATCCAAATGTCAATCAAACTGTTTCTTCATTTACCTTTACAAATCTAATCAAATTAGACAGGTCAAACTACACAATCTGGAAATCTCAGATCCTTTCTACAATTCGAGCCAATGGACTTGAATCTCTTCTTGATGGAACTCGAAAGTGTCCTAATCAGTTTCTGAATCAAGAAACAGCAAGCAGAGCCACAAGAAAACCCTGAGTTTAATAACTGGAAGAGACAGGATCAGTTGCTGTTGAGCTGGTTGATGTCATCGATCAGTGTTGAAATTCTCAGTCTAGTGGTAAATTCTAACTCTGCTAATGAACTTTGGATTAATATTGAAGAACAATTTGGATCTGAAACAGGAGCTAAGAAAGTACATCTGAAAATGTTGCTTAATAATCTCAAAAAAGGATCAATGACAATCACTGAATACTTTAGCAAGCTTAAAGCTGTAAATGATGAACTAGCTTTGGCTGGAAGTCCTGTAACCAATCTAGATTTTATGACTCATCTGATATCTGGATTATGACAGCCATATTACCCTGTGGTTGTATACATAAAAGCTAACATGTTGAAAATGTCAGTGAATGAAGCATATTCTATGCTTTTAACTCATGAAGCTAGAATTGAGAGTAATCAACAAAGTGCGAATAAAGAAACTAGGTTGAATTATACAGCCAATATAGCTCAAACTGGATCTAATAAGAAATCTAGTGGCAATAATGGAGGTGGTTATGGTAATTGGAACCAAAATGCAAATTGGAATGGAAATAATGGTGGCAGAGGAGGCTACAATAATTACAATGGAGGTGGTTATGGTAATTGGAGTCAAAATGTCAACTGGAATGGAAACAATAATGGCAGAGGTGGTTATAATAATAATGGAGGAAGAGGTGGCTTTGGCAGAAGTGTTACAGGCCAAGGAAGGACTAACTGGTTTGATGGAAGGGCTAACTGGTCTGATGGAAATCACTGGAATAACAGTAATTCCAACAAGAACTACTCTGGACATGGAAGAGGTGATTGGAATGAATTTGATAATGGTGTGGTTGGTCAAAATGGTGCCTTTAATGGTAACAAAGGTGTTCAGAATTCTCCTGCTATCTTCTGTCAAATTTGTTTCAAGCCAAGGCATACTGCAATTGAGTGTAGGAACAGGTTTAACAGAGATTTTGCTCCTGCATATCCACCATCAAACTTCAACTCTTATCAGTCAAACACAAAAGTTGCATTTCTTACAACTTCAAAGGGTGGTCTAGCTGATCGGGGATGGTATCTGGACAGTGGTGCTACACACCACCTCACAAACAATCTGCAGAACTTAAATATGGGAATGGAGTATTCAGGTAATCAGCTTTTACATGTTGGTAATGGTGAAGGTTTAAATATATCACACATTGGTTATGCTTGCTTTCATACATCCTGTGGTTCACTTTTACACCTAAATGACATTTTATATGTACCTGCTATAACCAAAAATCTCATTAGCATTTCACAACTCTTGAAAGATAATGATATAACCATTGAGTTTGTTGCCAATCTTTGTTTCATTAAGGACAAGAAGAAGACTGTGCATCTGGCTCAAGGGATTGCTAAAGAAGGATTGTATCAGCTGCTGTCAAAGGATACTTTTCTTTCCAAATCCTGTTCTCTAGCCTATGTACCTAGGTCCATGCTTTCTGTTATTAGAAATTCAGCTTCAGTTCTATCAAATAAAGCTGAAAATAAACCTTGTATTGATTCAGTAGATTCTAAGAGTCATGTAAACATTACCAAAACTGATATTTGTGGAAATTTACTGCATCAACGGCTTGGTCATCCAAATAAACTTGCCTTGAAAAATATCATGCCTCATTTGTCTCTTAGATCTTCTATAACATTGCCTAATTTCTGTGATGCATGTCAGTATGGAAAACTTCATCAGTTATCCTTTTATTCAACTGGAATTAAAACCTCAGTACCTCTTGAGCTTATACATACTGATATTTGGGGACCATCTCTCATGCCCTCTATCTTACATGGCTATAGGTACTATATCAACTTTGTAGATGATTACACCAGATATTGCTGGATTTTTCCTTTAACTCTCAAATCAGAAGCCTTAGAAACCTTTCAAAGCTTTAAAACTTTGGTTGAGAAACAACTTAACCTCTCCATTAAGTCAGTACAATCAGATTGGGGGGGAGAATTTAGAAGCTTTGTAACCTTTCTTCAACAAGAGGGAATAAGTTTCAGACATAGTTGCCCTCATACACATCACCAAAATGGGGTGGTAGAAAGAAAACACAGGCACATTGTTGAGACAGGCCTAACATTACTTGCTCAAGCTCAAATGCCTCTCTCTTTTTGGTGGGAATCCTTTCATATAGCATCATTTCTTATCAATAGGTTACCAACACCTGTCTTGAACAACATCTCTCCATTTGAAAAACTTCACAACAGAAAACCAGATTATCAGTTTCTTAAGATCTTTGGTTGCTCTTGCTTCCCTCTGCTCAAGCCTTACAACAAACATAAACTCAGTTTCCACACACAAAAGTGTCTTATGATAGGTTACAGTCCTATTCACAAGGGTTACAAATGCCTTGATCCTACTGGAAAAGTTTATATTGCAAGGCATATTAAGTTTAATGAGTTTGAGTTTCCTTATACTGAGTTATTTTCCATCCATAAAACTGTGAACTCTTCATCTAAATTTCCCCAGTCTGAAAGTCCCTTTACAGTTCTGAATTTTCAGTCTATCTCTCATGACAGCAGCTCTACATATCCATATGCAAGTAATCATGTTTCAGATGCAGGTTCTGATTCTAATGCCCTAAACTCAACACCTCCACTCTCTCCACAAAGTATATCACCCAATCTCCAACACACAAACACTAGCACTTGTTCAACACACAATCCTTCTACCTCACCTCAAACACAAAACTCTCTACCTACTCATAATACACATTCCATGGTCACAAGATCTAAGGCTGGAATATTCAAACCTAAGTCCTACTTAGTAGTCACACAAGAACTTGAACCAACCTCAGTCAAAATGGCTTTGTGTGATCCAAGATGGAAGCAAGCTATGCAGGCAGAATTTGATGCTTTGCAGATCAGTGAAACCTGGGAGTTAGTTCCTAAAGAAACAACACAAAAAATTATAGGTAACAAGTGGGTTTTTAGAGTAAAGTACAACCCTGATGGCAGCATATCTAAGCACAAAGCTAGACTTGTTGCGAAGGGGTTTCATCAAACTCCAGGTGTGGACTTCTTTGAAACATACAGTCCAGTAGTTAAACCATGCACAATCAGAATCATCTTGAGCCTTGCTGTTATGCATCACTGGCCCATAAGACAACTTGATGTGAATAATGCCTTTCTAAATGGCATTCTCAGTGAAGAGGTGTATATGTCACAACCAGAAGGGTTTCTTCATCCTCAGCTTCTTACTCATGTGTGTAAATTGAAAAAGTCTCTTTATGGGCTTAAACAAGCTCCAAGAGCTTGGTATGATAAGCTGAAGAGCTCAATGTTGCAGTGGGATTTTCACACTTCCAGGTCTGACACTTCCTTATTCATCCAGCATACTGAAGGAGAATTAGTTGTAGTTCTTATCTATGTTGATGACATATTAGTCACTGGATCAAACACTAAACTTGTGGAAAGAGTTGTTCATCAGCTGGGAAAAGAATATGCTTTAAAAGACCTTGGGGAGTTTAACTATTTCCTTGGTCTAGAAGTTACACCATCACATGAAGGACTCTATCTTTCTCAGACCAAATACATTGGTGATTTACTGAAGAAGGCACAGATGCTGGACAGCAAAGGGTGTCAAACTCCTATGAGCTCAACTGAGAAGCTAACTAAAGACAAGGGGACAGTTTTTGAAAATCCATCTCTGTACAGAAGTGTAGTGGGATCTTTACAGTATGTTATCTTGACAAGACCTGAAATAGCTTTTTCAGTCAACAAACTTAGCCAATTTCTCTCAACTCCCTCTGTTTTTCATTGGCAAGCATGCAAACGTGTACTAAGATACCTTCAACTGACAGCAAGTTATGGTTTACAGTTCTATCACACTGGAAATCTCACATTGACAGCTTTTTCAGATGCTGACTGGGGATCAGATTTGGATGACAGGAAATCAGTTGGAGGCTATTGTGTTTACTTAGGCAATAATCTCATTTCTTGGTCTTCCAAGAAGCAGTAAATAGTCTCCAGAAGTACAGCAGAGTCTGAATATCGAGCATTGGCTTTGACTACTTCAGAGGTACTTTGGATAACTTACTTGTTTAAAGAGTTACAAGTGCAGTTACAACAGACTCCAGTACTCAGTTGTGATAACAAAAGTGCTGAAGCATTGGCCAGCAATCCAAAGTACCATTAAAAAACAAAACATATTGAGCTTGATTTGCACTTCATCAGAGAACATGTTGCCAGAAAAGAAGTTGTTATTAATCATGTTCCTAGCTGTGAACAAGTTGCTGATATTCTCACTAAACCATTAGCCATTGATCAGTTTAACTATCTTAGATCCAAGCTCAATGTTCTACCCAGACCTTGAGCTTGAAGGGGGCTGTTAAGATAGTTCATATAATGGAGTTAAGGAGTTAACGAGCTGATTAGTTTAGTTTGTTAATATTGCAGATGTGTAACTTGCTGAGTCAGCAGGTTAGTTAAAGTTGTTAGTAACAGTTTTTGTATTTGATCTTTGATTTTGGTTTACACACACAACGTGTGTACAACAGTCTAGAATATGTATATATACAGCTGTTATTAACAAGATTAATGAGATTACAATTCATTTTCCTCTCTGATATTTTCTCTCTAGTTCGTTTATTTTCTCTGTATCCAAACACTCAAACTCTGTTCTTAACTGATAAGAAAACAAATCAACACAACATGATGCACCAAATCTGAATTCTCTAGGGAGGAGGCCGAATTTTGCTTCTCTGCTTTATGCTCTGTATTGTGCCATCACCCTTCAATTGTAAAATACCTCTCTTCATATAGGCACTAGGGTTTCATCAAAATAGCAAGTTTTAAAAGACTTGGATTCTTTCTAAATAAGAGTTTCTTTCCTCTTATAATTCCCATGAATCTAAATAGGAATAAATATGATCTTCTTACCTTACTTGTCTTCCAAGAAATATCTAGAATATTTAATGGCTTCTTGTTTGAACCAACTTCTTGCTCTAAATAGATCTTATGCGCCAATTATAAAATCACACCATTAATAGACTTGCTAAAATAGACATCTAATTAAATTAGGAAACAAATACTCCTAATAAATTAGAATCTCACTAAATTAGGGAATTAATAAATTAATCCCTATCACAAGATATGCAATAAATAAACTTCCAATTTAACTAGACTTGCCATAAAATGCCAACTCTATAAATAATGGACTTAACACATTTCTTTAAAACAAACATACCATGAGGCCCCATTTTAGTAAATGGTTCACTAATTCTTCATAAGATGGAGGTATTGAACCACAAGAATACTTTTTATATCCATTTATTTGTAAAATTTGATATTATGAAAAGACTGATAAGGAAAATTTTATATCATCCCTGAATGATATCGAGGGTGAGAGGGAGGTTCATCGACTTCGAGCGCGTTGATAGGGATCTCCTTGGAACCAGATGCATGATCAGGGAGAGGATCCTTGAAGATTCTCATGTTGGCGTTGCTGCGGTCTTCCATCCGAAGAAGTTATCACGGACGAGCCACATGCAGGGAAACTTGCACGTGTGGTTCTGGCCGGGCTTTCCTGAGGTATCTAATAACCTTGCTTCTGCTCGCCGCTGGCGCACCTCTCCTAACTATTGCCCAAGTGCAAAGTATAATATAACTATAATTAGAATAATAATAGAGCCCATAATTATAACGTTTATAATTTTTCAGCTAATCTCTTCATAAAAAAAATTACCTCGATTAATCAATTTTATTTAATCTCGGGACTGATACATGAATATACATAAAAAAAAAACTAATTTCAACTAACAGATACTTATAGCAAAACTTGAAATTAATTAATTATACACATCCTTCACGTTAAGTTGGACTTGCTTACACTTTCTTACAAACATTTCTCATAATTAAAACACTTCTCGTTGGATAAAAATTTGGCCCCCGAGCTTTAATAAATTCAAAATGATTCTCATATGTATAGTATAATATTGACTTGTTGTGACTCGTAATTGTGAGATATAATCACACTGCAATAGGGACTTTCTCTATATTCAATTTAAGGTTAAAAATTATCAATGGCGATGATCTTTAACAAGTTGGTGCAAAACGTCATGTAGATGCAAAGTAACTATAAAACGACTACTCATTTCTACAGTCCAATTGGAAGATATCAAAAAGATTCAAATAACTGGAAACTCCATGGAAATAGTGTGTATGTGATAAAAACTCAAGTACTCTGTGTTTGGCAAGTGAGAAAGATAAAGGAAAGTTAAAAGAAAATGAAAGAAAATCTCATAATGGAATCTTGTAGAAGCTTCTCATTATTTCGAATGAGTACAGCTTACACATATATACAGTAAGTGAGTAACTTGTTACAAATTGTTTGTAATTTGTTACACACACGTGAGATTGCTTAAACCAAAATAACTTACTAAGCCAGGTCAAGGCCAGACTGCTTGGAATGTTAATTAATACAATTTGTAGTGAAGTTCATGGAGTATGGGATGCAGCACTTTTGTGTTCGATCATATATGTTCAAGTATCGAGTCTCCGTAATCTTGTGGTTTGTCATTTTTTTATTTGAGTTTTTTCTTTTGAAAATTGGTTGTGCCCTTTTTACCATGGAATGTGGATGTTGGCCTGTGCTGAACTTTTTGAAAATTGAGAGTGTGAGTAATTGGAGAGTGTGTGTGAGAATATTAGATGTATTTGGGTTCTGGTAAAGTGAAGTTTCTCTACTCAAATTTGTACTCTAATAATTGTTAGTAATATAATTATTTTTCTCTTGCTCGCGTGAACGTAGACATATTGCCGAACCACGTAAACTTTTGTGTCCTTTATTTTTTTGTGATTATTTAGTGCGCTTGATTCTGCATTCTGCGCGCAACAAATTTGGATGGAATCACGTAAAGAAGTATGTAGATATTTGTTCAACAATCGATCAGTTTTTGCCTTATATATAATCGAGCCATGGAGATGCTGGTTAAGCGTATCTTGGATGATAGAGAAGATCGAAGTGACATTGTTGATGAGCTTGCAACAATGGGACTTGAACATGATGATGAAATCCGAGCTTTAACTCTCATACTTGATAAGCCTTGTAACATTTCTGCTTTTCAAGTCTTTATAGGGTGAACGTAGACTAGCATTTGTTAAAATGCTACTTGACGGTAGAATATTTAATTTTTATGATCGTGTTTTCATTTTGGTTCATATTGGTTTTGTTAGGATCGTGTTTTCGTTGTAGAATATTTAATTTTTATGATAGTTGTAAAAATACATATTAGTTTTATATTTAAAAATAAGTAAGTAAATAAATGTTGTATATAGTCCTAATTGGTAATGTACCAAACATAGTATCCTATAATGGCATATGAATATGATTGTTGCAAGAAGCCCAGGAGTTTAGTCATTATATAAATTCACCGTTGTAACAGCTAAAGCAGTGTTAAACAGAAAATATTATGCTAGATTTGAAGTTTAAGTTTCATATCTGGAAACTATAGGATATATATCTAACACTGTTTCATTTAGTAAAACCAAAATGAGAGGTATTAGGGTCTTTTAAAAGAACAGAGGAGCGATCTTCTTAATGTAACTGTAATGGGTTCTGTGCACGTTGGTTGGGTGGAGGTATTTTTATTGATGTCTTGATGCACATAATTCCTCTTTTTCTGGTCGGTAAAAAGTTCAATGGTTTCTCCAAGCTTTTGCTGTAATATATTTGATCGTTGATATTTGATTTTTTTTTAAAATAAACCGAAACAGTCAACTTGGAAAAGAAAATGTTTTTTCGAATTTTTTTTAATTTCATCGAATTAAAAGATAGAAATAGAATCCTGAAATTACCTTAACAACAAACTGTGGAGTAAATCTGGTGTTGAGAGGTTGAAGAAAGAAAAGAAAAAAAAGAAGAAGAAGAGAGGAGTAGAAAAGAGATGAGGGAAAAAAAAATATGAAGAAAGGATAGATTTCAATTTTGTTAATTGGTTTGACATGAAATTTATATTTTCTCTTCTTATTTTTTTTTTTTTCATCTCCTTTTTGTCTTCACTCCTCTCATTTCATTTCTTTAAATCAGACATGTCATTAAGGCTCCATTTTAGTAAATGGTTCACTAATTCTTCATAAGATGGAGCTATTGAACCACAAAAATACTTTTTAAATCCATTTATTTGTAAAATTTAATATTATGAAAAGACTGATAAGGAAAATAACTATTAAGTGCAAAGTTTAATATAATTATAATTAGAATAATAATAGAGCCCATACTTATAACGTTTATAATTTTTCAGTTAATCTCTTCATAGAAAAAATTACCTTGATTAATCAATTTTATTTAATCTCGAGACTGATACATGAATATACATTACTTGTGCTAATCGCCAAAAAAACTAATTTCAACCAACAGATACTTATAGCAAAACTTGAAATTAATTAATTATACACATCCTTCACGTTAAGTTGGACTTGTTTACACTTTGTTACAAACATTTCTCATAATTAGAACACTTCTCTTTGGATAAAAATTTGGTCCCCCGAGCTTTAATAAATTCAAAATGATTCTCATATGTATGGAATAATATTGACTTGTGACTCGTAATTGTGAGATATAATCACACTGCAATAGGGACTTTCTCTATATTCAATTTAAAATTAAAAATTATCAATGGCGATGATCTTTAACAAGTTGGTGCAAAACGGCATGTAGATGCAAATGTAACTATAAAACGACTACTCATTTCTACAGTCCAATTGGAAGATGTCAAAAAGATTCAAATGACTGGAAACTCCATGGAAATAGTATGTGATAAAAACTCAAGTATTCTGTGTTTCGCAAGTGAGAAAGATAAAGGAAAGTTAAAAGAAAATGAAAGAAAATCTCATAATGGAATCTTGTAGAAACTTCTCATTATTTCAAATGAGTACAGCTTACACATATATATAGTAAGTGAGTAACTTGTTACAAATTGTTAGTAATTTGTTACACACACGTGAGATTGCTTAAAGGAAAATAACTAACTAAGCCACGTCAAGGCCAGACTGCTTGGAATGTTAAATAATATAATTTGTAGCGAAGTTCATGGAGTATGGGATGCAGCAGTCTCCGTAATATTGTGGTTTGTCATTTTTTTTTTGAGTTTTTTTTTAAAAAAAAATTGGTTGTGCCCTTTTTACCATGGAATGTGGATGTTGGCTCTGTGCTGAACTACATAAAATTCTTCAATATTCTTAGTAGTTAATGTTTTCACTGTTCATTCGAACAATTTCTTGGCCATTTTACTGTGTTTTCTTTTAATAGGTGTTAAGGTCCTTGTAGATTAATTAAGTTGATACGATCTGATTGTATTTAAGTAAGTGTTCATGGCTTGAAATCATCACAAAGAGACTTTGATTTATACTTTAATTTACATTTCTTTTATGACTGAATGACGGAAAAAGGATATTTGCATCCCAAATTTTTAATTAAAAAAAACTCCCTTTTAACTATACTACCGTTTGACTCAAAAAAATTAACTCCAACGTTTTATGATAAATAGAAACACAATATTAAAATAAATATAACAATATATGCATATTAAAATAATTTCAATAATTAAAAAATAAATTTAATACTTTACAATCTTAAATTACATTAAACTAAATTTTATTATAAAAGAGAAACATAATATTAAAATAAATATAATAATATTTAAATTATTTTCAATTTGTATAAAATAATTTAAATATTATTAATACATGAAATATATTTTATTAAGTGTAAAATCTATTTAACCCATTATAATTTTTATAATAAACACAAACATACTATTAAAATAAATATAATAATTTATGTTTTAAAAATTATTTTATATATTAAAAATATTATAATATTATTAGTCTAATAGACAAATTAAACTTGTTAAATTATACTTACATTTATTCGAAAAATTTAAAGTTAATTTTTTTTATTACTATCTACAAAGAGTATTATAGTCAAAAGAAGGGTTTGGTATCCCTTATTAAAATCTTGAAGGTCTACATGACTATTTTCCCAAACCTTGGGAGTATAGATCTTCTTTTCTCTTCAATAAATGATAAGTGCATGTTTAAATAGAGTACATAGAACAAAAAGAATTAACTATACATGATTAGATGAACAATAAAAGACTTACTATTAGGTTGAATATTAGAACAATAGGTCCGGCTATGTTGGCGTTGCTCCACTTTGGAGCCACTGATGATGACCGGAAGATCATAGTAATAAGTATAAATTTAATATTTATCTTTATGATTGTAGGGTCATTATCAGTAATCCAACGTAGAGCGACGTAAGATCATTATCAGTAATTTAATGTAGAGCAACTCCAACATAGTCTTTGCTTAGAACAATAAGTGCATGACTAAAAAGTTTAAAATGGTTTACTTAGCTCTGCGCATAAGATGACTAATTCTAACTGTTCACAATCTTCTTAACGAAATTGAGTTGTTTTGAGAAGACAAAATGATTAAAAATGAATTCTGAAAATATGGGAGGAAATTATATTGTATAATTAAAATTGCCCACATTATATTACCGCACAGGCACATTAAAGATTTGATAGGATATTAGCCTTGAACAATATTCAAATTATCGTCAAGTTATCGTGACTGTGGTGTCGTGATCTTGGTCATTGCAGATAGATAATCTTGGTGATTATAGGGATCATAATTTTGGTGATTGCGCTGGTCATGGTGTCTCCCAATCTTGCAGTAAGCTTCAAAAGTAACTCGTAGAAAAGCCAAGACATATGAGACCTGAAAATAATCAAAATCTTAAATCTTGAAAATACCAAAATCTAAAAATCTAACACAATTCACACACGTTTATCAGTCGGTGCAACACATGTTGACAACGGCAAAAAAAAAAAAAAACAAGAATTATGGGAGGAGCTTACTCCAAATGAAATGATCCAATAACCATAAATTATGGACGGATCTAATTAATGCCCACAAAAAGTCGTGGACTTTTAAATTATGGGAGGAGCAACAATTATTTTGTGTTGCGTAAATGTCAGTTATTGACAGCTCTTGGTCACAACAGAAAAGTTATACCATTACAGTAATTACTTGATAATTCTAGTAATTACTTAATATTACGGTTATAAATAAATGTCGGTTATTGAAATCCCTTCGCTACAACACAAGAGTTATAATGTAATTTGCAACATTACTTGCTTTCGGCTTTCATACAAACATTTCTTCATAAATTAAAACACGTCTCCTTCCATAAAAATTTTGGTCCCCCTAAGCGTTTATAAATTCAAAATGATTCACAAAAAACCTATTCCTTCAAGGAACAAGCTTTATATAAGTCCAGCAGTTTTGGCCATATCACACATGGAAAGCAATTGGGACTTTCTCTATATTCAATTTAACAAGTTGGTGCAAAACGTCACGCAAATGTAAATGTAACCATAAAATGACAACTCATTTCTCCAATTCAATTGGAAGAGGTCAAAAAGATTCAAACTAACTAGAAGCTCCACGGAAATAGTTCATATATATATAACTTCTAAAACAAGTAGCCACAAATTAGAAGTCTCATTTGACATAGGCGATCACCGTCTTCACTAAATCATCTCGGGCATTTAAACACCGACTTTATAATGCCTCATTTTGCCACACATTCAAAATCCAGTAATGATTTTGTAAGTCTTCTGATGGGAGAGAGTAGGAACAAGAATAAAAAATTGATAGGTATACTTAATTACACGTTATATTTACCACAAAAAAAAATTACTAAACAATTTTTTTTTTAAGAGTTACCTTGCACTTCATCTCTTCCCAACCACCAAAATAAACGTATAGCATACGGTTTGAATATTCAAACTTTTATTTCACTTAGCTATCTTGTGGAGATCATCTTATAGCCATTGTAATAAATTTTCTTATGTTCATTTGTGAATGTACGTCTTAGTTTACGATAAATTTACAATTCACAACGAATAATTTTTGCCGTTTAAAATATACGACGGTTATAAAGTAGTTTAACTTTATTTTTTGACTGAATGATTCCTATAATAACTTGTTAGAGTTTATGATGACCTAAAGAAGACGTATGACTTTTTCTCAGCAACACCTTACGACCTGTATTATATATATATAACTTCGTCAACATCAAATTCTTCTATCCATCTATCGATCTCCTCCTCCAGAATCTTAATTTAATCTTTACTAACTTTCCACCGAAACTACCGAACTTAAAATTTTTAACTTCCATACTCCAAAAAAATGTCTTTAAGACAAAGGCCTACAACAACCTCCGAGCAGCAACAACCACCCACCTCATCAGCTCAATCATCAACTTCACCAACCTCAATCACCCCCACTGCTACCACTCCGGCAACCCCAATACCACCATCATCATCAACGTCTCTATCGCGACGAGCACTCTCACAAACCCTAACTAGCACAGCAAACCTAGCAAACCTTCTCCCCACAGGAACCCTCCTAGCATTCCAACTCCTCACTCCCATCTTCACCAACAATGGGTCCTGTGACGCCGCTACAAGCCCCTTAACGCTCCTCCTCCTCCTCCTCCTGGCAGGGTCTTGCTTCCTCGCCTCCTTCACTGACAGTGTCAAGTCATCATCCAGCGGACAAGTCTTCTACGGTTTTGCCACCTTCAAAGGGTTGTTTTTATTTGATTATATTCAAAACCCTAATGCCTCAGATCATGATCTGCCAGATTTAAGCAAGTACAGGATCAGATTCATCGATGGTGTGCATGCAGTTTTGTCTGTCCTGGTGTTTGCTGCTGTGGCTTTGAGAGACAAGAACGTTTTGTCTTGCTTTTTTCCGACGCCGAAACATGAAACTCAAGAGGTTTTGGACATTGTTCCTGTCGGAATAGGGCTTATTTGCAGCTTGTTGTTTGTGATTTTTCCCACTAGAAGGCATGGAATTGGGTACCCGATTACTTCAGGCAAATATTAACTGTTTATTCTTTTCTTAATCTCCCTTTTTTTTTTTTAGATTTCCTTTATTCTTTTGTTATTAATTTGTTGCACATGGAAGCTGTTCTGGAAATAGTTAGGTATTAGGTTATTAATGATTTCGTTAAGCAAGAAAACATTTCAGTTTGTTTTCTTGTTGGTCATGCTTTAGCTACTTCCTTGTTTGTAATATTAATTTTTTTTTAGCATTATTGACTTTGATTCATCACAGCAACCAAACATGCGTTGTCCAAAATTTTTGTGGCTGGCTTATGTGGGGAAGAAAGCATTATTTTATTCAACGGTCAGCTAAAATTCAATTGATAAAAGCTACTTATAATAATGCTATGAGGACTTTGTAGTCGATTGCGTGTTTTTTTTTTTTTTCAATTGTGAAGGATTTTGATGCGTAACAAAGAAATTAAGTTTATAATTAAGTTTGTAAAGTTTTTGTGAATGCATATAACTATATATTATTATCCCATAAATACCAATTGCATCCGGTTAGAAGGGTCAGTGCTCACCTTAGCACTAAACCTAAATCTCAATAGATAGCTAATTTAAGTAGGTTTAAAAATTCTGTCATTGTCGGCCTAATTGGTTGTTATAAAAGTCTGGGGGCCAAGAATCTACCCAATCAAGCCTTGTAGGCCAAAGACTGAATTCAAATCAAGCCCATTATGAACGTAGGCTATTTAGACCCCTTTATCCCAAAGTCCATTGGAAAGCTTGGGCGGTTTGACGATTTTTGACATGGAAACAATTCTAGGAAAATTAAAATAAAATTCAATTTGATGATTGAAATGTACATGAAAGGATTGATTTGTAATGCATCATATCAGTGCGTGCCGGATTTTGTAAGGAAGATTGGAAGAATATTAATTATAAGATTATTAATGTATCACCATTTGGAGATAATATCAGCAATTAATTTATAGGATTATTAATGTACCTTCTCTAGTTAATGAAATTGAAGAATGGAGATTAAATCAGCAACATACACTATTATATGAAACCAGAAAGGTAAAAGTAAGTCAAGTGCTGAAACGATCCACCCAAATCTCTAAGGCGAGTCTATCTAGTCTTATCAAAATAAAATTGATAATAATCTAATTCGTAAGGATTCTTCCGAAAATTCGGTAAACTCTCCTTTATAAACACAACACTCCTAACCCACAAATATGTAAAACAAGCACTTGTAAAATAATTTAATATACAACCAATTCTAATAATCAGCATCCTCAACCAAAATAATGAGTTTTACAAAAAATATCTCTGGAGTATCAAAAGATTATATTATAACTAATATTAACATATATTGGTTTATTCTTAATTTCAAAAGAATAATACAACAAAATTATACAATCTAAAAAAAAATTAAAATGAGATGATTAGGATACCCTAACAAAAATCATCTATAGCTTCTAACACTATTACGTGGCCAAAATTCAAAATATCTATAGTCGCTGGGTCGATTTGGTGTACTTGAAACCTCCTGTTAGGGGGCAAAAATATAATAAAACAAGATGAGTATAAAACTCAGTGAGCTCAATGAGTAGATAGTAGTTCTTGAAAATAAACTTACTTCAAAATAATTATATCATTTCAGTAAATAACTTTACCAAAATACCATAAGAAAACTTAAATAAACTCATTTAATTATAAATCATGTACTGACATAAACATAAGATGAAATACCACATAAAATCAAAAAAGTTATAAACATTTGTAATATCAAATATTGAAATCTAAAAGCTGTCACTAAACAAGTACCCAAGAGAATTATCTTGTCATACCTGGATCTCAACGAACGGGTTATGATGTAATATCAGGGAATCGTTATGCCTCGGAGCTGCAACGGGTAGACATGGAAATGTTATCTCTTATCTCATCATATTTGTGCATGCATAAGTTAGTCTCCAAAGGACAAGGGAACCCAAGTACACGGCCCAGAAGCCTCTGTGTGTACTCAGATGGGCCCCAAAGGCCTGTATCTCATCTGTATCAAATGTATTTCAATGTTTATATTTCTGTAATCATCATACTGCATACATAAACCCCCGAAATGCAAAAGCATGCAAACATACAGCCTAAAGCCTCTATATTTGTTTAGATAGGCTCCAAAGGCCTCTCATCATATCTGTCATTGTAATTGAAGGGGAAAGATATTGTCCAATGATTTTAAAAATAATTTTTTATACTCATATTCATATATCTTTTAATCATACTTTAAATCATACTCTTCTTTTTATTAACACATTTGAATCCACTTTTCTTGTCTTTAAAATATTATCATGTTTTATTCAAAATCAATACGGGAAACGATTAACCATATACTTTTTAACAACATATCAATACGTGAAATAAAATTCATGTCGAGAAAATCATTAAGTCAGAGTATTTAAAATACTTATTTCAAAAACATGCTTTACTATCATAATAAACTATGAAAATAAGTTTTATATATTCCACTTACAGTAACGATGCTTAAACTTGATTATCGTTCACACCCGCGGATTAGTTCTCACTCATAGATCCTACTAAATCAAGGAAACAACATAATTATTTTCCATAAATCGAAATTAGGACTAAATTTACGTAATAAAGCTCAAAACAAACATCTATACATAATTTACAACTCCTGTGTTGATAAAATTACTAAAATACCGTCGAATCCGTAAATCACCGAATTACCCTCGGAATCGTAATTACCAACCCATTCTCAATTTCAGAAATTAGTAGAATATCTACAGGTTTGAAATTACAAAATTGACCTCAAAATGTAAAATTACCGAATTGCCCTCACCGATCAATGGTGACCAGAATTCAATCGACGGTGACCGAGAAACTTGGGTTGGACACTTTTGGCTACTAAGCTTAATGGTAGCGACGGTGAGCTCCCATGCGCTGTGATGACACTGGAATCTAGCTCGACAGCGTGATCACCCCAACAATTAGCCGGCGGTGAATCAGTGGCTTCTAGTGGTTGTGGATGGTCGAAAATGAAATTTGGTGATGTGTGGAGTAAAACACAACCAGTGGCGTGGCCAGAAACCAGCCAAATCACTGCGAACAGAGGCAGCGATTCCACGGTTTCTCACAGCTTCGATTGGTGGGCTTTTGGCTATTTTCCAGTGGAAATGACGATGAAAAAATAACCAGTGGCTCAAGGGCCTTCGATCGATACCTCTTTTGGTTGGTGGGGTCGTCGGAAACAAAAACGATGGCAGGGTCGGTTTTGCAGGTTGGGGTCGGTTTCTGGGTCGGTTTGACAACTTTTCCTTTTTCAAAGTTTTAGAGAAAGCCTGCCTATATAAATCAGACCACAACCAATTTATAATTTAAATTATTCCCGCAGTTTCCTAATTACTAGCTCGCGGTTATAATATCTAGTGCAGAAAGCAGAATTGGCATATTAAAGAGCAGTGTGTAGTCCTTAAGGCAAATTTTATGAAGTAAAGCATACAAGTCGAAAGATAGCCAAACCATAAATACATATCCAAAGCTTAACTGGAGTTAGGTCTTAAAACACAAAATACATAACAACAAATCCTTAAATTCTGGCTGCAGTTGCGACGTTTCCTCCTATGATTTTATCTTCATAAATGTAAGGGAAAGTAAATATCAGAAATGAAAATCTGGTTTTAGTTATATTTTTTCTTTTTAATTGCTACCGATAAAAAATTACTATGATTGCGATTACGGTTAGGTCTTATTTGAGTACAGAGAGATCTTTCTCTGCCGAAATGTATGACAATCAAATTAGACTGGAACTTGTACACCATCTTAATTAATTGTAAACCTTTAATTTGTGTCTATTGACAAAGCGGGAAAATGCATACTAAATTAGGCAAGTAAAGGTCAAGATATTAGAGGAAAGAGTAAAAAATCACTCATTCAGTCTATCAGATTCCATAAGGATATATTTGGATGTCATACCGCCGCTCTATTTTCTCGAAAGAAGAAACTAACCCACAAGAATACGTTACCAAAGCTCATTTTCCTTAGAGGTTAGCTAAAGGGAAGAAGGGAAAATCCACAGGTGAGATTTTTGAGATCTTCAAATAGGTAAGCGTTAATATCCCATTACTTGATGCTATAAAACAAGTGACATCTTATGCAACACAAAATTCCTCTAAAATACAAAGACCCAGGCTCCCCCACTATCTCATGTAGTATAGAGAACCATACAATTGAGAATGCTTTGTTGGATTTAGGAGCTAGTGTAAATTTGTTACCCTACTCAGTATTTGTGAAGCTTGGACTGGGAGAATTACACTAAACTCCAGTGGTGTTACAGCTTACTGATCAGTTTACGAAAAATACCTCGTGGTATTATGGAGGACATGCTTATCTAGGTAGACAAGTTTTATTTTCCTGTTGATTTCATTGTAATTGACACTAAATCAATCCAGGATTTAAGGAAGCACATCCCTATTATCCTAAGCCGACCTTTCTTGGCAACTGTCGATGCTCACATTCAATGCAGGACTAGAAATATGCAGTTGTCCTTTGACAATATAACTATGGAGCGAAACATCTTCAATATTACCGAACAACCTTACAATGCAGATGATGAAATTGTTGATGTGGATTTAATAGAAGCATTAATTGACAATACTTTTCTTTCAAACCTTAGTGATGACCCTTTACAAACATGTTTAACTCACTTTGGTTTAAATTTTGATATTGACAGATCAGTCGATGAGGTCAACACCCTACTTGACTCAGCATCATCTATGGACACTAATAAATGGAAGTCAAGAGCTGAACAACTAGCACCATCAGAAAAGAAACTGAACCCATCATCAGAATCACCACCGAAACTCAAGTTCAAACCATTACCCAACATTTTGGAATATTCATTTTTGGGAGAAGAAAGCACTCTGCCAGTAATCATCTCATCATCCTTAAATGAAGAACAAAAAGGTAAGTTGTTGGGTGTTTTAAAAGAACACAAAAAAGCATTAGGATAGACCATAACCGATATAAAAGGTATAAACCTAATAGACTGCATGCATTACATTCACCTTGATGAAAATGCTAAACCTATCAGGGAAATACAACGTCGGTTAAATCCTAACATGAAAGAAGTTGTTAGAACTGAAATCCTTAAACTATTAGTCCCAAGTATCATTAACTTCATTTCTGATAGTTCATGGGTCAGTCCTGTGCAAGTTGTCCCCAAAAAGTCAAGAGTCACAATAGTTACCAATGCTGATAATGAATTGATACCCACTATAGTGACTACAGGATGACGTGTATGCATTGATTATAGAAAATTGAATTCTGTCACACATAAAAACCATTTTCTTTTACCATTTATCAATCAAATGCTTGATAGATTAGTAGGCCATGAATTTTATTACTTTCTAGATGGCTACTCAGGATATAATCAGATTCCCATAACACCAAAAAATCAAGAGAAAACCACTTTCACTTGCTTTTTTTGGTACTTTTGCATATAGGAGAATGTCATTTGGATTATATAATGCACCTGCTATATTTCAACGATGCATGTTAACCATTTTTTCTAATATGGTCGAATGATTTCTTGAAGTCTTTATGGATGACTTTTTTATTTTTGGTAACTCATTTAATCAATGTTTACATCATCTAACACTAGTTCTGCAGAGATGTATAGAGAAAAACTTGGTCTTAAATTGGGAGAAGTGTCATTTTATGGTAAAATAAGGTATTGTTCTGAGTCACATTATTTCGAGCAAAGGTATTGAGGTTGACAAAGTCAAAGTGGATCTCATCTCCAATCTTCCTCCATCTAAAACAGTAAGAGAAGTAAGATCTTTCCTTGGGCATGCTCATTTTTATAGATGATTTATTAAGGATTTTAGCAAAGTTTCTAGACCTTTATGCAATTTACTTGCTAATGATGTACCTTTTTGTCTTTGATGGTTCATGTCTTGTGGCATTTGAAAAAATAAAGCAATTGTTGACATTATCACCCATTATTCAACCCCCAAACTAGAGCTTACCATTCGAGCTCATATGTGATGCATCTGATTATGCAGTAGGAGCAGTATGAGGACAAATAGTTGATTGAATTCTCCATGTTATTTACTATGCTAATATGACATTAAATGATGCACAGTTGAACTATTCAACTACTGAAAAAGAAATACAAGTAGTAGTGTTTGTATTAGAGAAATTTCGATCTTATCTCATTAGTTGTAAAATAATTTTGTTCACCGATCATGCTGCTCCTAAATATCTTTTCACAAAGAAAGATGCAAAACCTAGACTAATTCGTTGGGTGTTACTTTTGCAGAAATTTGAGTTGAAATTCAAAGATAAGAAAGGCACAAAAAATGTTGAGGCTGACCATCTCTCGCGTCTCCATTTTGACACAATTATGGAACCATTACCATTGAATGAGTCATTTCCAGATGAACAATTGATGAGTGTGGAAGTATTACCATAGTATGATGATATAATTAATTACCTGGTTACAGGTCAACTTCCAGAGCATTGGACCAAGCAAGACAAGGCCGAATTTGTTGCGAAAATAAAGATTTTCTTTTGGGATGACCATTCTCTGTTCAAGTATTGTGCAGATCAAATTGTCAAACGATGTGTCCCAAAAAATGAATTTCGAAATACCCTTTCATTCTGCCATGAACAAGCTTATAGAGGTCATTTTAGTGCTAAGAAAACAGCTACTAAAGTTTTACAATGTGGTTTTTATTGACCAACTATATTTTGAGATGCTTACATTTTTTGCTCTTCATATGATAGGTGTCAACTAATGGGGAGCATTGCAAGAAGGAATATGATGCCACTAAACCCAATTTTAGTAGTCGAGATTTTTTACGTATAGGGTATCGACTTCATGGGATCATTTTTCCCTTCTTTTGGCCATGAATATGTATTGGTTGCTGTTGACTACGTATTGAAATGGGTATAAGTAATTCCATATAGAACCAATGATCACAAGGTGGTGATAGGATTTTTGAAAAATAATATTGTTTTACATTTTGAATTCCCTCGAGCAATAATCAGTGATGGTGGTGCTGACTTTTGTAACAAAGCATTCAAAACTCTTTTAACAAAATATTCCATCACTCACAAAGTGGTGACCCTATATTATCCGCAAACCAGTGGCCAAGTTGAGATTTTCAATCGAGAAATAAAGCACATATTAGAAAAGATGGTGAGGCCAGATAAAAAAGATTTGTCATTAAGACTTGATGATGCATTATGGGCATATAGAACAACTTTCAAGGCCCCGATTGGGATGTAACCCTACAGGCTAGTGTATGAAAAAGCTTGCCACATACTTGGTGAACTCGAGCATCGAGCATACTAGGCCATCAAGAAATTCAACGTTGACATGCAGCAAGCTAGCTCAGAAAGAAGACTCAGTTGGCAGAACTTAAAGAAATTCGCAATGATGCATACGAAAAATGCCAAGATTTACAAGCAGCAAATGAAAGTTTTTCATGACAAGCAAATTTTGAGAAACTCTTTCACTCCAGGTCAGAAAGTGATTTTATTCAATTCTTGCTTGCACCTATTCGCAGGTAAGTTACGCTCTCGATGGTCTGGTCTCTTTATTGTTCACACTGTTTTTCCATATAGAGCAATTGAAATTAAGGATTCAAAGAACGATGTCACTTTTAAAGTTAATGGTCAAAGATTAAAGTCATATCTAGAGTACCAACCACATGAAGAGGACACTGAAATAAATTTGAGTGACGTACCAAATTTGAATTGAGATTTAATTTCAGTAATTTGATTTTTTTTATCTTTACTATTTTTTTGCTAATTGAAATTATTTTTACATAAGTGTGTTTGTTTAACTATTAAGTTTTCTCTTATCATTGTTAATCATGAGTGCCTTAGCTAAACAGATCCTCCTAGACATTCTTAGATGACTTCAATGTGTAAAATCTCATTTTAGAAGCCAGGTTCGATTTTATAAAACACATCATATTTGGGCTCTACAACCACCAGAGTTAGTATCCCATGTTGAAGATTTAGAAAGATAACTCAGAGACATTGAGGGAGGTATCTTCGACATCTAGTTGGAGCTTGAGGTAAATTCAATAAGAGGACGATTGTAATTTTCTTTGTGTGTTTTATTTTGTTACTTTGTTTGTGTAATTTGGTTTGTTACCCCGATGAAGTGGCAAATAACGGTACTTCGTGACAATCAAGTCGGTTACTTCAATTTCCTATAATAACTAATAGTTTGAGGCGAACGTATGGACAGAAATGAGATTCTAGCAAATCTTCACAATCGATTCCTTTCACTTCCTCAGAATGCCCTTTTTACAATATATAAAGCTTGGTTCGAACGCATGCGATTGCTTATGAGAAATAACAACCTGCTGACATCCGCTGGTTAATCGAGGCCAAAGTACAATTGGTAGGTGAGTTGCCTTCTAAATTTATTACATACATGCCTGGTTGTGGTAAGGAAAATTATACAAGAAAACAAAGAGCTCAAAGAATTTCTGTTGCTTGTCATAAATGTGCAAGAATGAGATGCGATAAAAAACCATGTTATTTAGAAATGGTGTTTGATAACAGGGAAGATAAGATTCAATTAATTATGGATGACTTGAATAAGGAGTCATTGGATGATATCATTTTGTCTCTTGAAATGCAACCTAATGGATATGTACAACAACCGATTCTCCAGTTATGGCCATTATTCTAGAAAGACCGTGTATGATAGAGTATTGGGAATTTGACTATAAAGGACCCTATTTGCCAGTTTATAAGAAAACTAGATGGGAAGCCTATCCTCGACCCATAAAGAGCGTTCAAGCCATTTCTGGACGTAAAACCAGAGGAAGATGTGAGCCATAGTCGTAACTACCTGTAAATATCCTTTTACTTCCCTGTTGTTTTATTTCACTGATGTTTTATCATTTGTATAATTGTCTTTAATAATTTTATTTTATCATTGTTTGTATTTTTTTCCCTTTTTACTGTTTGCTTTTTGACTTTCGAGCCATGTGTTTTACGCATTAATTGGCACTGACATGCTACCTCATACACAACTATGACCCACTGTCACCAAGATTTTTAAATATGACTTTTTGTTAAGCACTCACAAATTGTTTCTGAGAAGTATCCCAATAGTAGCTACTCCCAATAAACAATTCAAGAACATTTGTATGCTTTTTGGATTTAATTATGGCAACCATAAAGAGTTCATTGAAGCAACCATAGATCTTGGTCGAATGTGATCGAGGGTTATCAAAATTAGTCTTAAAAGCTGCTTTTGTCAGAGGAAGCTAAGTGTTAGGCATCATTCTAAGAGCCCTAAAACCTTTGGGCAGTTTGTCTGACTCACCAATTGGAGAATAGTTAGTCGTCTCAGGTATGCAAGAAAGAATAATTGAAATGCTTAATCATGGTGATGCTTTTATTTTCTTACCAGGAGATCTTTCAACTCTAGAGGCACTTATCACATTAGCATATTGGGTCCATTTGAACATTCACAAGAAACCCATCGGTTTGTTAAATGTCAATAACTTTTATGATGAGTTCATCGCATTTCTTAACCATACAATAAAAAACTATTTCATTCATTTCACAGCGAAAAAACTTTTTATTTCTGCTCACATTGCTAATGAGCTATTTGCATGTTGATGTACATAAGATACCCAAGTGCTTCATTTCAATAGATTTCGCTTTAATTTATTCCCACCATTTTAATTTAAATTTTAGAGATAATTTAAATAACTTCCACCATAAACCCAACCACCCACTTAGAAAATTAATTCTACACATAATTAAAATTCACCTTCTGGTGGGATTGACACTCATCACGTTTAATCTATTCTACAATAGATTCGTGCACTTGCGAGTTCAATAAAATTTGCACAACTCCTGTTTGCATATATCCATCAATTAAATAGAGTGACAAAGCGGATGTATAGAACTCGTGTAGAAAAGATAAGAGCCATTTTGAGGACTGCTAGTCTACCAAACTTATTTTAGACAGAAGCTGCTAAAATTGAATATTATGTGGTAAATTGGTTGCCATCTAAATGATTAGGTTGAAGACTCCTACAGAAATATGCACTAAGAAGCCAAATAATTACTTTTATTTGCATGCATTTGGATGTTATGTGTACGTAATGTACAATGCCTGAGAAAGAACAAATCTAGATCCAAAATCTAGGGGATGTATCTTCTTAAGGTACATTGATAGCGTGAAGGAGTATTGTCTGTGAGATCCCACTACCTATAAGATTGTCAATAGCAGAGATATTATCTTTATAAAAGATCAACTACAAAAGAAAAATGGGGATGATAGCACTGTAAAAAAAGGTGAGAGACTGTACCTATAATATGGAAAATAATCCAAAAAAGAAGATAGTGATTCTTTTGAAGCAGTACCAGAGTACGAGAAATAAGAACCAGTAGAGCCCAAGACTCTAAAAGTTCATCAGTTAACTCATGAGATATGATCACTAGTATGGCACTCTGAGTACGTTACAGAGATCAATATGGCATGTTATCTTCTAGCAGAGGATGGAGAGCCATCAACTTTTCATGAAACTTTAAATAGCTCCGATATTTCTTTGTGGATGATAACAATACAAGAAAAAATTGAAGCTTTACATAATAATAAGATATGAGAACTTGAACCACTACCATTGGTAACAAATAGATCTACAAGTGATGCAGATTAAAAATCCTCATCATACTTTGATTAGTTTTTCTTATTGCCTAAAGTTTATTATTCTTTTCTTACTAGTTAGGAAACTTGTTTACTTTTTTCTTCATGGCTTAGAATATTTATTTTGTGTTTACTTGCTTGAGTGGAAGCGAACGAAGGGAGTGTGGATTTCTCCTATTTTAGTGTTTACTTATTCATTTAGGGAGAGGAGTGGGAGTCCACTTATTTTTGGAGTCTGGAGAATGACTCCCACTCTCATGGGGGGAGGTTGGAGTGGTAATCCACTCCCACCTCTTCCTCTTTTACCCTTCCTTTCTTAAATATGATATAATTACATTATATTTATTTAAATAATATTATTGTAATATTATTTGCTAATATTATATTTATTAAAAATAAAAATATTAAACTTATCTAGATATAATATTATTATATTTAGTTAAAAATAATAATTTGTTTGATCTACGCTAAAATTATTTAAAAATAATATTATTACGTCCATAGAGAATTAATAATATTACTATTTATTTAATTTTAATGGTATTATATTTATTTAATATTAATAGTTAATAATATTAAATAGTTTATTCGAAAAAAATATCAATTTTGTACTAATTAATAATAATAATGCATTATGAGCTGCTCTTATCAATAATTTACATAATTAAAATTAAAATTAGTAAAAAATGAAGATTTACATAATTAAAAGGCTAATAATTATAATTAATTTATATCATTAAAATTAATAATAAATAAATAGTTTATTTTACAAATATATTTTTTTGTTCATTTTGTAATTAAAAATTATTATTTTGTAAATAAGGACAAAATTTTAATTTAAAATAATTTATTCTTTATCCAAGTCGAAGTAAACGTATAAATGGAATTATAATTCCTATTCATACTCTAGTTCTATTGTAAATAAATAACCTACTCCCAACTTCAAACTCCTAATCCCAAAATTCTCATTTATTAGAATTCCCAATCTAATCTGAAAAGTAAGCACTGACATACTACTAGTATAAATAGCTCTCTCTTATGGCATTTGAAGGCATATCAAAGTTCAATAATATTTTCAGTATTAAGAGTTTTGTGTGAGTTTAGTTAATTCTTTGCAATCATAAGTCTTAACTCTTATATTTACAGTACTCTCTCGAGTCAACATGAGTTTAGATAATTCCTTTATTTTGATATTCTCAAGAATCAACAGAATATTAGAATTTTAAACTTTCACAACATCAGTTTGGTATCAGAGCCAAAAGCATGGTTCTTAACTGTCCTCAACACCTACTTTTTTATTTTTCAAAACTCATTTAGCTTTAAGAAAAAAAAAAGAAAATCAGAAAACCTAAAAAAAAAAAAAGAAATCTAGTAAAACCTGAGGCCACCATGGTAGCCGCTTACATCTATCTTCATTTTTTCTATCTTATTCCTCAAACTTTCCTTTTAGCCATTATAGCCACAGGAAAATAACCAAAATAGCCACAAAAGTTGATGCTATCATTTTACAGTATATATCATGAGTTGGCCAGCACCATCTACATCAATCAACTCCTCTCCACCAGCACAACCTTTCTAACCATTTACCATTGCTAATCGATACACCCATTCGTGGATTTGAAGCCCACACCAAACCACTGTTGTTATCTCAAATTTATGGCTAAAACATCACCTTTTTTTTTACAAAACACCACCACCCTCATACTCATCTACCATAAGACTTTCAAATCTATCTATCTTTGCTCTATTTCCGACCACCATCACCAGAAACCTAAGGGTCTGTTGTGAAAATTTTAATGTACTCGCAAGCGGACGAATATAGAAATAGAGTAGTGATAACGAGGTCGATCCCACATGGATTGTTATAAATTGAAAAGTCTAATCTAAATCTAAAATTAATATTAATTCTAACCTAGTTGACCAAATTGAGTTTCTAAGAAAATTAAACCAATTAAACTAAGGAAGCAATTAAAATAAAGGAGAATTCAATAAGATAAGAATTATCAAGGTTTCAGAATCCACTACTATTCAACTAGTAATTATTTAATTATTAATTAATCCCCAATTTTAGAGTAACAACTCGAAATCAATCTATGTCATCTCATGGGTATAACAATTAAGCCCAAATAAAATTAATCTTATGTAGGTTCTTTTTCTGCTTAATAGTATGACATCTAAGAATCTCCGGTAAACATATTGAATAACAAAGAGTCAAAGTTTCCCTATGCACTCTATGTAAACAATTTAATGAAAGACATAAAATTAAAGACAATCATGTATAAACTTTATAGACCCAAGCATAAATTTAATCGAATATTAATCCTAACAATCAATAATGCATGACAGAATTGATGAAAATTTTTATTAACATCCAATTAATCATGTAAAATAAAAACCATAATCATCAAAGAACATATATAGGAAATTAATTAAATAAAAAGATAATTATTTCATTGAACAGGGTTTCATTCTTAACCTCAGTATAAGAAAATTAGTTAGACATACTTGAATTGGGAGCAACAAAATAAATAAAACCGGCCATGGAAAACCGAAGTGCTGCTGCCGCTACCCTATATTCTCTCTATCTCGCGTCTGCTCTCCTCTGGCGGCTCCTCTCTACCCCCAAAAGCCAAAAGCTTAGGTTTCTTCTATAGCCTTTAAAATGGGCCCCACCTTGTCAATTCTAAAGCCAAAAGGGTTTGGCCTTTTATTTGTTTTGCTTCACTCACGTGGGCACTTTGAATTGTAATAGGTTTCCTTTTTCCATTTATGAAAGCCAAGTGGGGTTCCTTCCTAAAGCTAAAATCAATTTCTCCGCATGTGCATGATGAATTAACTTGTTGAATTCGGTTCCTTGGCTTGATTTCCACATGCATGTATGTCTAATTCCTTCCAAAAATCAATTAATCTTTAATGCTTACAAATTGAAATCCTTTATGCTCTTTTTATCCATAATCTCCAATTAATTTCCTATTCAATAAAATAATTCAATTAATTAAAAATAACAAATAAATATAACTAGCAATTATTTAATTAAGGATAAAATATGTATATATTATATGCTCATCAGTCATAGACTCGGATAGTTACGAGAATTGTATTTCAGAGGAAGTTGTAATGAAACTAAACTTAAAGATAAAACCTCATCAAACTCCGTACAAGCTCACATAGCTGAAGAAAGGAAACAAATAACAGTATCTAAACTTTGCTTAGTTTTTTTTATCCATTTGATCAATTTATAAAGACCAAGTTTTTTGTAATATTGTGGCTATGGATGCTTGTCATCTATTATTATGCTGACCTTGCCAATATGATCGAAACGTAATGTATGATTGGAAAAGAAACACCTACAGTTTTATGTTTAACAACACTAAGATTGTACTTCCACCTAAAAAGAGGATCACTCTCAAATAAGATTTAGGTAAATATTTATTAGGTAAGAAGATGTTTATAAATGTTGCAACAGACGCGAAGAGGTTTTATATTCTATTGGGAAAGGAGAGCCACAATAATCCAAAGATACCTAAACTTGTGACACCTATACTGGAAGAGTTTCGAGATTTATTACACAGGGTTTACCATCTCTTAAGGATATACAACATCAAAATTGATTTAGTACCATGTTCTACATTATCAAATCAACCTTGTTACTATATGAGTCCTACTGAACATAAGAAATTAAGGTGTCAAGTTGAATACTTGCTAAAAAAAAGGATTTATTCATGAAAGTCTCAGTCTTTGTGTAATCCCTATTTTGTTGACTCTAAAGAAAGATAATTCTTGGAGAATGTGCAAAGACTGTGGAGTTATCAATAAAATTATAGTGTGATATCATTTTCCAATCCCCTCGATTAGATGACTTATTAGATTAGATCAGTAGGACAACAGTTTTTACCAAACTTGATTTGAAGAATGACTAGCAAAGGGTTATATGAATGGTTAATTAATGCCATTTATCTTATCTGATGCTCTGAGTACTTTTATGCAAGTTATGAATCAAGTTCTTTGTTATTCCACTGAAAAGTTTATGGTTGTTTACTTCAATGATATAATTCTGTATAGTACCAAACTTGAACTACATTTTGCATTATTTAAGAAAAGTATTTTTTATTTTAAAAGGAGCAAATTAATACAATATAATAAACAAGTGTATTTTCTTGATAGAAAAAGTATTACTTTTAATATATGTGTTGTCAAAGGATGGTATATCTATTCATCAATCGAAAATGGATGCTAATTGAGATTTGCCATAATCAACTACTTTTGTTGTCGTCAGAATTTTCCATGAATTAGCATGTTTTTACAAGAAATTCGTTTATCATTTTAGTACTATTGTGGCACCGATCACTGATCACATGAAAGGAGGACAATTCTCTTGGATGGAAGCAACTACTAAGGCATTTGAGGTTATCAAAGAAAAATGTGACTATTGCCCTAGTACTTACCTTGTTAGATTTTTCTTTCGTTTGAAAGGTGCATTATGATGCATCTAAAGTAGGCAATGGTGCTACTTTCAGCTTGTAGGGTAAGCATATAGCTTATTTCAACAAGAAGTTGAACCAGGTAAAGGCACATGACAACAGTTATGATATGGAGTTTTATGCAATGGTCCAACCATTAAAACATTGGCGTCATTATTTAATTCATCGAGATTTTGTTTTATACACTGATCATTATACGTTAAGACATCTCAATAGTCAACATAAGCTTTCTTGGCACGCAATGTAAATAATATTCCTTCAACAATTTATTTTCATTGTAAAGTATACTTTTGGAGAATCTAACAGGGTAGCAGTTGTGATTAGTCGGCAATCTTCTTTGTTGAGAAAATACATAATCAAGTCCTTGGATTTAACACATTTCACTTTTTTATTAAAAGATATTGTTGTAGGATTTCGCCCAAATTGTCATTTGCATGACGAATTTCTTTTCAAAGATAATAAATTACACGTTCCTCACACATGTTTGAGACTAAAGATCATTGCAAAACTATTACATGTTCCTCACACAAGTGATAAAAACTCTAACTCTGATACAATTATTTTTGGCTTACTGTGAGGCGTGATGTCTATAATTACATCGAGACTTGTCGTATTTGTTAGGTTTTCAAGGTATTGCAACTAATACTAGATTATATAAATGTTGCCATTCCAATACAACCTTAGGCTGACATTAATATAGATTTTATTTTGCGATTACCCCGTACTCAGAGGGGTATGGATTCAATTTTTTTTTTATGGACCGTTTCTCAAAAATAGCTCACTTTCTTGTGTGTAAGAAGACTACAGATTCCTTGATCGCTGCTTACCTATTCTTCAAGAATTGTTTATATTGCATGGTTTATTGAGTTCTATAATATCTAATAGAGATGCACAATTTCTTAGCCATTTTTAGAAGACATTGCGTAAGTTGACTAATGCTCGCGTGAATTTTAGAAGTACATATTATACATAGACAGATGGTTAAGTTGAGGATGTCAATTGCTCTTTAGGAAATCATCTACATAGTCTAGTTAGTGGTTACTTAAAGACATGGGATCAAAAGTCATTTATGAGTTTGCTTATAATTATTCTATTAAGCATAATACTAAGTTAAGTCCTTTTTAGGAGAATTACAAATGTAACTATGAGCGCCCGGTGACTTAGCCCCACTTTCAGATTTAGCTCACAAAAGTAGCAAAGTATAATACTTTATCGAGCAGCTTCAAAAAATCATATAGCTATGCAAGAGTATATGTAAAAGACTATTAAAAATTATAAATTGAGGCAGACAAAAGACATTGAGCTTTAAAATTTCAAGTAAGAGGTCTTATTTGGGCTTTCCTCATCAAAGAGGGATTTTCAGTTGGAGGGCACTACAACCTTATAGCCCGAAAAATCAGACTTTTGGATATTATAGAGAATATAAATTCTAATTCCTATAAATTGAAGCTTTTTGGTCATATTCGCACCACATATATTTTCAATGTCAAACATCTTATTCCTGTCTGAAGTGATCATGATAAAGATGCTATTAATGACATCTAAATTTGAGGACAAATTCTCTCCATCCTGGAGGGAGTGATGTAGATTAAGAATCCTCTTTATACTTGGATTAGTTTATCATATTGTCTAAAGTTCATTATTCTTTTCTTGTTAGTTTAGGAATTTGGTTTCCTATTTCATCATGGTTTATGATATTTACTACTAATATAAATAGCCCTCTCTCATAATCTTTAAAGGTATATTATTGTTTAATAATATTTTCAGTATTCAAAATTTGGAGTAACTTTTTCAATTTAGATAATTCTCGGCATTCTGTGGAATCAACGAGTCTTAACCCCTGGATTCACAATATTCTCTCGGATCAACGCGAATTTAAATAGTTTCTTTATTCAAGTATCCTCAAGGATTAACAAGATATTAGAACTTTAAACTTCCACTGCATCAATAAGATCAAGCGTGATGCCAATCAAGTGGAATGGTATCGTGCAAAATTGCAGGCGAAAGAATATGCTTAGAAGCAAAGTATTGACTTTAAAGAGATATTTTCTTTAGTGGTTCAACACATGCCAATCAGAGCAGTCTTGGCTATGTGCAACATTTGACTTAAATCTATACGATTAGATGTGAAAACTGTATTTCCTCATAGAGGTGGAAAAAAGATCTATATACTCCAATAAGAAGGTTTTGCTAAAATAGGCAAAAGGAACTTGATTTGGAAGTTGAACAAAATTCTATACAAACACAAACAAGCACCAAGTTGTTGATATATGAGATTTAATTAATTTATAATGAGCCGTGGATACAACAAACTTAGTTCAGACCATTGTGCGTACTTCAAGATATTTGAGAATAATGATTTTATTCTGCTGTTGTATATAGATGAAATATTGGCAGTAAACGCCAACAAAAATCGAGTCAAAGACTTGAAGGCATGGTTGTCTAGGGAATTTGAAATAAAAGACTTAGTACCAACAAACAAGAATCTGGGGATGCAAATTCACCGAGATAGAAATAACAGGATGATTTGGCTCTCTCAAATAAATTACTTGAAAAAAATCATGCAGTACTTCAACATGCAAGGTTGTAAGCCAATTTCTACTATACTTCTTATTAATAGCAAGTTATCCTCAATTACATATCCTAGCAATGAAGTAGACATGATGGAAATGTCTTAAGTACTAAATACATCAACAATTGGAAGTTCGGTGCTCGCCATGGCATGTACTAGATCAGATATTGCACAAGCAATGGGAGCAATTAGTAGATATATGGCGAAACCTAGTAGAGAACATTGAAAAACTGTGAAGAGGATTCTAGGATACGTCAAAGGAACTTCATATGTTGCATTATGTTCTACAATATCAAAATTTACTGTCAGCGGCAGCGTGGTCTGTGAGGTACAACTTTCTTGCTTGAATATAATATAATTAATTTTAAGCTAACAAGCCCCTTAAGGATTAATAATAATAATAATAATAATAATAATTACAACAACAACAATACTAATAAAAATATTAAAAAATCAAATATTGAATTATAAAGTAATGATGACATAACTAATGACATAAGTGATGATGTAATAAGAGTTGTTTGTAGAGATTGAAATTCTAGAATTTACTAAGATATTTATGGAGTGATAACCTCAACCATTAATCAAGATTTATGGTGGCAAAATCCTAGTCATCCATTAGCTTTAGGATATCCTATAAATACCACCTAGCCCTTTCATTTTCAAAGTAACCTAAAAGTTCAATCCTCTTTTATTCTAAATCATAACATCAAGTGTAGAGAAATCCTCAAGTTAGAAAGGTCGAGAGAATCAAGGATAAGAAGTAAGTAACATTTCAACTACAATGTAGGGATAAAATTTTTAACTTCAGCTTTAACTAGTCCTTTATCTTGTGATAGTCACTATAATGTGATTGGTTATAATAAAAATTTTTACATGGACATCTATGCCGCCTATATTATAGTATGTTATTATCTTTCTATGGTCGGCTATGCCACCTATATTATGACATTTTCTTATTTACTCCTTGTATGGTTGGTTATGCCGCCTATTATGTGATACTTTTATTTAATTATGCTATATTCGGCTCTGCCGCCTATATTATAATCCTATTTTGTTTAATCTCTATATGGACGACACTACTGCTTGAATTAAAGATTGTTGTCCTTAAATAACTTTGAGTATTGATTTTGTTATACCTCTAGGAACTTCAAATGTTATGATATAAGTTGAATTGAACGCATGCATTAATGAATTTCTTTACAAAGAGATATTTTAGAAAATGAATTTATGAAAAATGGGTTATTGTACTACAAAGTGGTAAAGTTCCCAAATAGAGCATGCACTCTAAGCTTAGTAAAAAGTAATCTTTTGGGGACGGCGATACGTAACCCCCTAAAGATCAACTAATTAGGTCTAAGGGCATGTTGTTTTAAAGAATAAAAGTAACTAGCCTTGTAGTGCAATATACCTAAGGTCCCAATAAAGTTGTTTTTTTTTTTTTAAGTTTCTTTGAAAAAACTTGAATGGACATCTATATGCATAATAATTTCTACATGCTTCAAAGTATTAACTTATTGGGCATTAGCTAATAAAGTTCTTACATTCTAGGTAAAGATGAGTAGGGCAAGTTGATGCCAAGTCCCAATTGAGGTGAAGTGCATATAGGCATAACAAACCTTGGGTTTTATGATGGTCTCAGCTTTGTTATCATAAAAAACAAATATCTTAACTTTATGTAATAATAAAGTTTTTGAGATATATACTAAAGAATCTTTGCATGTCTCTTACATTTTGTAAGAAGGTTTTGCTTATTATTTAATGTTTTTAGAACTTGTATTTATATTAAAAAGTAACTAGGACTTTAAATATATTTAAAATAAATTATTTTTTAAAAAGTGGAGCGTTACAAATTAGTATCATAGCTCAAAGTTTAAAGCGATTATGTAGACCGTCCATATGCACAAGTCAAGAGGAAGGACATCGCTTGGTGGTTTAGTAAAAGCTTGGAATTATGTTAATTAGAAATCTTACATTTGATTTTTCTGGCACGTAGAAGTTAGAATTAGGATAATTAGAAATCTTACATTTGATTTTTCTGACACATAGAAATTAGATTAAAAACTCATTGAGATATCAAACGCAAGGGGTAACATTAGTAGAAGGACGGAAGGAACTTTAGGGGAGTAATATGCAATTGATCGACTTACAGACATTGTGGCATGACTCTTGGAAAAGTAAGTTAGAAGAGATGAACAAGCTCAGACAACGAACAATGTAGGGACCAAATTTAGAAGATTAAATCCACCCACATTTGAAGGAATTGTAGATCCTATTGTAGCAGACTAATGTTACGAACTAGAGAAAGAAAAAGAAAAAGTAACTTGTGTCTCCTTTATTCTACGAGGAGAGGAATACTAGTGGGACTCTATCAAACAAATCCTTAGTGAAGCAACAATGTAATAGAGGGAATTTAAAGAACACGTCTATAAAAAATAGTTTTCAAAGTCTTTTCACTCAGCCAAAGGAAAAGAGCTTGTTTATTTATAAAAGGGAAGGATGTCGGTGCTAGAGGACATTCGAAAATTTGATGAGCTCTCCTGATATGCCCCATATATGGTTGCAATGAAACACTTGAGAAAAAACCATTTTATGCAAGGATTAAACAAAGGTCTCGCAAAAGAATTAGAGGTGGCTGGAATTTGTGATGCTTCCTTTAACAACCTCATCGATTAAGCCTTGGTAATCAAGTAAGTAGATGAAAAAAAAAATGGAGGAACAAAAAGAAGTGTGGACCAGGGGAATTTTCTAGCTAACCACGAAAGACAACGCTCAAATAACAATAAGAGAAAGGGAATGCGAGGGTCTAAGATCAGAACAAAAGCAAGTGCTCAAAGAATCATTAGAAGGAAGTCCTACAAAAGTCAAGGTGCAATCAATGCGGTAGAACTTATCTTAGGGAATGTCGAGCCAATACCAGAACATGTTTCAAATGTGGTAGGGAAGGACACTTCATCGAGGGCTACCTAGAAAATGGTATGCAATAAGAAAAAACTAATGCTCGAGTTTTCACACTCACCAAGATGGATGAGGAAGGAAACTCCTTAATAATATCTGGTGAACTATCTATCTCCAAAACTCCTGCACATGTGCTAATAAACTCAGATCTACACATTCATTTGCCTCACTAGCATTTATTAGGAAAATAAAAAAGGTCCCTGACATAATAAATAGGCTTTTTAGTGTCATGATACCATTGGGTGAAATATTGAACTCGGGACAATTAATTAAGGCATGCGAGGTTAGCATTAATGGTCATAAACTATGTGTTGACGTAATAATTCTCGAGGTGTATGACTATGATGTAATTCTTGGCATTGATTGGTTATGGAAGTACCATGCCAAGATAGATTACAGGAAAAAAGAAGTAACTTTTCAACCACCATAAAAGGAATCATTTACCTTAAAAAAGGGGTATAAAGAGAAAAGGATGCCTATCATTATTGTCTTAAAAATAGTCAGACTATTAGAGAGAGGATGTGAAGGGTATTTGGCGAGTATGGTCACCAAAACAAGAAAGCAAAGGCCAAAGTTTGTAGATACTTTAGTTGTCAACGATTTTCCTGAGGTCTTTCCGGAAGAACTCCCACAATTGCCACCGAATCGAGAAATTGAATTCACAATTGAATTGTTACCCAGAATTACCCTATTTCGAGGACGTCTTATAGGATGACTTCATCAGAATTAAAGGATTTGAATAGTCAATTGCAAGAATTACTAGAAAAAGGCTATATATGCCCAAGCCATTCTCCATGGGGAGCATCAATAATATTTTAAAGAAAAAAGATAGGTAAATACAAATGTGCATCGACTATCGAGAGTTAAATAAGGTGACTATCAAGAATGAGTACCCATTTCCATGCATCGATGACTTGTTTGATCAGCTGCAAGGAGCATCAATATTTT
Source organism: Citrus trifoliata (assembly GCA_018350135.1). NCBI lineage: Eukaryota > Viridiplantae > Streptophyta > Magnoliopsida > Sapindales > Rutaceae > Citrus > Citrus trifoliata. Next base: position 30,933 of record VKKW01000249.1, on the reverse strand, counting down.
CAAAGATTGATCTATAGTTAGGATATCACCAATTAAGAATAAGAGAGGTAGGTATTCCAAAAACAACATTAATAACATGTTATGGATATTATGAGTTTGTTGTCAGGCCATTTGGCCTAATGAATACCTCAGCAGCTTTTATGGGCCTCATGAACAAAGTATTTAAAGACTACCTAGGCAAATTCATAAAGGTGTTCATTGACGACATTTTGGTTTACTCAGGAACAAAGTAAGAGCATGCTGAGCATCTAAAGATCACTTTTCAGACCTTGAAGGAGAAGCAACTTTATGCAAAATTCAAGAAATCTGAATTTTGGCTTGAAATAGTTATATTCTTGGACATGCTGTGTCTAACGAAGGAATCTCAATAAACCCTTCATAGATGGAAGTTGTGAGCCAATAGTCCCGGCCGTCTAATAAAAGAAGTAAAAAGCTTCTTGGGTTTGGTTGGATATTACCAAAGATTTGTAAAAGATTTCTACTAGATTGCAATGTCATTGACCTAATTGACGAAGAAGAATGTCAGGTTCATGTAGATGCTAGAATGTGAGAAAAGTTTCTAAGAACTAAAACGCCAGATTAGTTATTGCTCCAATCTTAGCTATTCCTAACAACTCTGAGGAATTTGTCATTTATAGTAATGCCTCCAAAAGTGGTATAGGATGTGGGATGCAGAGTAGGGATCCATATTATACTAGGACATATTTCTTTATTAACTAAGGTTTAGAACTTTTAATTTCTTTTCCAATTTAGAATTTTATTTCCTTTTTAATTAGGGTTTTATTTTTCTTTTACTTTATGATTTAGGATAATTAGTACTAATATAAATATCTCTCTCTTACAGCTTTGGAAGGCAGATTCGATTTTAATAGTATTTTCAATTTTCAATTCTCTTTGTGAGTATTTTAGAAGTTAATTCTAGGTATTTGTGGAATCAACAAGCCTTAACCCCTAAATTCACATTATTCTTTTGAATCAACATAAATTTAATTGTTCTTTTATTCTAGCAATTTTTAGAATGATAGGATATTTCAAACTTTAAACTTTCATTGCATCAGCTTAGTATCAGAGCTATAAGCCTATTTCTAAACAATTCTCAATACCTATCCCTTTTTTTCCCTTTAATTAAACCCGTAGCTTAAAAAAAATTGAAATATAAGCAGACACATCAGCCTTGTCGACCACCATCCAAGGCTATTAGTGTTTATTTCTCTTCACCGATCCACCTGTGACTACCACCAATTGAACAAAAAAGAAGCAACCATCAAATCCCATGCAATTACCGGTGTCGATCGGCCATAGATCGCCCGTAAAAAAGCCAAAACCGCCAAGTATTCCACCGCTGTCATTGGTTGATTTCTGCCTCGATTTAGATAGCATCATCGCCAGTAATCCTCTCCTCTGCACTGCTTAACCACTTTCTTTATTCCCCACCTTCAATGAACCAACTAATTTTCGGAATCTAAGGCAACACCAAACCACTGGCTTTATCTCCAATTTTTGACCAAAACACTACTTTTTTGGACAAACTGTCACCACCACCATACTTACAAACTCAAAATTTTTCGGATCCACCTACCATTGTTTTATTTTTTACCACCGTCATTGGAAAGCCTAAACTTTTACTTAATTACTATTTTGGCCCATAACTTTAATTAATTTTCATTTTAGCCCCAAATCTTTTTTTTAAACCAAATTTGAAAAAAATGCCTCCAAGAAAAGTTTGTGATGCCCCTTATATTGCAACTTATAATCAGGATGATATTGCTAGAGATGAAGCCCTGGCATATATGACAGCTAGAATTTATATTTTCTCAGCACTAATAGCGCAAATGGATGAGCTACTCATTGAATGCCATCGTACTCCAGAACACGAAGAGAAATCAAGTGAACACTTAACTAACCAATTCTCTGGACGATGACATAGAACTGAGTCTACTGCCGATAAAAGATGAGAATCGAGAAGAATTATTGGTTTGGATCAATGTCATTGAAGAAGTTTTTGAATATGAAGAAGTTTTTGAATATGAAGAAGTTCTTGATAATAAACTAGTCTCGCTTGTTGAGACTCAATTTCTTGGAAGGGCAGCAGCTCAGTGGCAACAAATTAAGCTCACAAGGATTAGGCAAGGAAAAAGAAGATCGACTCATGGGAAAAGTTGAAGAAGCACTTATATGAAGTTTTCTTACCTCACAATTACACCAAACTGTTATACCAATGACTATATAATTTGAGGTAAGGTAATCGATCAATTGATGATTATACCACTAAATTCCATTGGTTGGTAGGGCACAGTGACTTGGCAAAAATAGAAGAACAACATGGTTCTCACTACATTTGAGGCCAACGATTACAGTTTCAAGACCAATTGAATTTACTTGATCCATACTTTGTCTTAGAGGCACACCAACATGCCTTCTGGTTACAGAAGCAATTTAGTCGGAACACTAATGACTCAAGCTTTTAGGGTTCTCGAAGTGTTATTCGTGATAATACAAACCCTACTTCACAATTCCGTAACTTTACTTCTCCCAATCCTTCAAATAAAACTAGTAAATCTAGTAAAAATAGACAAAGCAGCAAAATCCAATGCTTAGGATCCAAATTACATTGTTTCAATTGTGAAGAAAGTGGGCACCAAGTGATAAAGTGGAAAAAAAGAGGAAAATATGGCAAAGGATTATTTGTAAGCACTAAAGAAAGTGAAGACTACCAGGAGAAAGAAACTGAAGAGTTCGTGTAAGAGCTAATTTTTTATAGCAATGGAGCTCATGATTTGATAACAAATCATGTATTCTTTACTCTTAAGGCACAAGACAAAGACAAATGGCTACGACAAAAAGGAAATCAAGCTTACATGGTTGAAGAGAAGAAATCAAGTGACTGTATTGAAATATTACTCAATCTTCTTATCTATTGGATCAATCTATAAAGGCCAAATTTGGTGTGATATAGTGGCTATGGATGCTTGTCATCTATTACTGGGCAGGCCTTGGCAATATAATTGAAACGTAGTGCATGATGGGAAAAGAAATATTGATAGCTTAATGTTTAACAATATTAAGATCGTTCTCTTTCCTAACAGCTCACTCCCAAACAAGAGTTGGGTAATTATTTGTTCTGTAAGAAGCAGTTTATAGATGTTGTAACAATGACGAAAAGGGTTCATGTTTTAATAAGAAAAGAGAGTCGTATTAATTTGAAGATTCTTAAAGCTGTGAGACCTATATTGAAGGAATTTAAGATTTATTCCTTAATGAGCTGCCACATGCACCATCTCTTCGGGATATAGAATACCAAATTGATTTGGTACCAGGTTCTAAATTACCAAATCAACTTCATTATCATATGAGTCCTACGGAAAATGAGGAATTAAGGTGTTAACTGGAAGAATTGCTAGAAAAGAGATTTATTTGTGAAAGTCTTAGTCCCTGTGTAGCCCCTGCTTTGTTGAATCCAAAGAAAGATAGTTCTTGGAGGACGTGCGTAGATAGTTGAGCTATTAATAAAATTACAGTTTGATATCGTTTTTCAATCCCTTGATTAGATGACTTGTTAGATCAGCTTAGTGGAGCAGTAGCTTTTACCAAACTTGATTTGAAAGTGGCTACCATCAAATTCGAATACAACATAGAGATGAATGGAAAATAGCCTTTAAAACTCGTGAAGGGTTATACGAGTGGTCGATAATGCCGTTTGGCTTATCCAATACTCCAAGTACTTTCTTGCGAGTTATAAATCAATTACTTCGCCCTTTCATTGGAAAGTTTGTGGTTGTTTATTTCGATGATATGTTTATATATAATGCTAACCACAAGTTACATTTACAACATTTGAGAGAAGTGCTTTCAGCCTTAATAGCAGTAAGTTTATACAGATTAGTAAACAAGTGTATTTTCTTGACAGATAAAGTTTTATTTTTTAGATATATGGTATTAAAAGATGGTATATCCATTGATCAATCGAAAGTGGATGCTATTCGAGATTGGCCACAAGCAACTACTTTATCTGCCATAAGAAGTTTCCATGGATTGACATCTTTTTATAGATGAGTCATTCCTCATTTTAGTATTATTATAACACCAATTAGGGATTGCATGAAAAAAGGACAATTCTCGTGGACAGACATAGCTAATAAGACATTTAAGATTATCAAAGAGAAGTTGATTACTGCCCCAGTACTTGCTTTACTAGATTTTTTGCTCACTTTTGAGGTGCATTATGATGCTTCCATGGTAAGCATTGGAGCTGTTATTAGCCAACAAGGTAAGCCTATAGCTTATTTAAGTGAGAAATTGAATGAAGCAAAATCGCATTACAACACTTATGACATGGCGTTTTACGTAGTGGTCCATGCACTAAAACATTGGCGACCTTATCTGATTCATAGAGACTTTGTTTTATACACTGACCATGCTACATTGAAGCATCTCAATAGTCAAGACAAGCTTTCTCACTGACATGCCACGTGAATAAAATTCCTTCAACGGTTTACTTTTGTGGTAAAGTATACCTCTGGTGAATCCACCTGGGTAGCAGATGCACTTAGTCAATGAACTTCTTTGTTAACTCGAATGCATAATCAAGTCCTCAGATTTGACGCATTTCAAGAATTATATGCTACCGACCTTTTCTTTGCTCCTCTATTAGAAGAAATTGCTACACGATTCTAATAAGACTATCATTTATATGATGGATTCTTGTTCAAAGGTAATCAATTATTTGTTCTTGACTTAAGTTTGAGACTGAAGATCAATTCAAAGTTATATAATAAAGGGCATAAAGGTCAGGACAAAATTCTAGTTCTAACAGCCAACACTTATTTTTGGTCTACCATAAGGCGAGATGTCTATCACTATGTCGAGACTTGTTGCATTTTTCAGGTTTTCTAGGACACCGCAAGTAATGCTAGGTTGTATATAGCGCTATCAATTCCAATACAACTTTGGACTGACATTAGCATAGATTTGTTTTTAGGATTACTCGCATTCAGAGGGGTATGGGTTCAATATTTGTTCTTGTGGACCAGTACTCGAAAATAGCTCACTTTATTATGTGCAAGAAGACTATAAATGCCTTGACTGTTGCTCGTTTATTCCTCAAGAAAGTTTATATATTGTATGGTTTACTGAGTTCAATAGTTTTTGACCGAGATACACAATTTCTTAGCCATTTTTGGAAGACATTATGAAAGTTGACTAACACTCGCCTAAATTTCAAAAAGGGTTACCACCCACAAACAAATGGTCAAACCGAAGTTGTCAACTGTTCTTTAGGAAACCATCTACGTATGCTAATTGGCGATAACTTGAAGATAGGGGATCCAAAGTTATACTAAGTAGAGTTTGCTTATAACTATGTAGTTAAGTGTAGTACTGGTTTAAGCCCTTTTTAGGTGAATTACAAATAAAATCCATGAGCTCCCAACGACTTGGCTCTAGTTTCGGATTTAGTCCACAAAAGCAGTAAGGTAGAGGACTTTATTGAGCAGCTTAAAAAAATTCATGCAACTAGACAAGAGTCTTTGAAGAAGAGTACTGAAGGTTATAAGATTGAAACATAAAAAAAGTGTCGAGCTTTAAAATTTCAAGTGGGAGATCTTGTTTGGTCTATCCTAACCAAAAATAGATTCTCATTTGTGATTACAACAAGTTTTCCTCTAGCAAAATTAGACATTTAAAGATTATTGAGAAGATAAATTCTAATGCATATAGACTGAAGTTTCCTAGTGATATTTGCACCACATATGTGTTCAATGTCAAGCATCTTATTCCTTATAGAGGTGACAATGACGAAGATGTTATTACTAAAAATTCGAATTCGGTGGCGAATTCGATTAATCTTAAGGGGAATGATATAAAGTAGAAATCCATATCATACTAGGATATGTTTGCTCATTGACTAAGGTTTAGGACTTTTAATTTTCTTTCCAATTTAGAGTTTTATTTTCCTTTTACTTCATGATTTAGTATAATTACTAATAATATAAATAGCTTCCTTTTATAGCTTTTGAAGGTAGATTCGATTTCAATAATATTTTCAATTTTTAAATTTCTTTGCGAGTATTTGAGAAGTTAATACTTGGTATATTGTGGAATCAATGAGTCTTAACCCTTAAATTCACAGTATAGCCAACATGACACTTCGCTTGACCTTATTAGAAAAGTTTAATGAAGGGCAGGAAATTGATTCCCACTTGAAGAACTTGAAGATAAAGGCCAAATCAAAGGAAACATCATTTAAGTAGTCAGAAAAAGGAATCATCTTGTTTAGGAATAGGACATGAATTAATCATTAATACGTCTTCCTCCTCCTCCAAATTATTCTTGCTACTCTCGGCTTTTGCTCAATTCTTGCGGCTTCCTTCTTCTCCCTTTTATTCTCCCGCAAGTATAGCTTTTATAATGCCCTAAATCCTCCCATGGAAAGGAAAAAAAAAGTCCAGCCGCCACTTTTGTTCATGCATGCTTAACTTGTACAATTAATTGGCCAATGAATATTGCAAAGCCAAAGCCCATCACGCGAATCATTCAAATTGACAATTAATTCTTTAATGCTCCCCCACGTGCTTGCCATATTTGTCAACCAAATATTCAAAGCTTCGCCCACGTGTTGCATGCATGATGATTAAATTCAATCATCCTTGATTTGGCTGTTTATTTCTTTCCCTTTTGCTTCTACATTATTTCCATTATACTCTAATTTGTTTCCTCTTTAAGTTTCCTTTCTCATGAATATTCTCAATATTCCTACAATGACAAAATATAAAAATTAAGATAAAAATTAGTATAATAAAATATAATTTAACATAAAATTAAGTTATAGAAGCATTAAAATAATAGATAAATTATGAGCACATCAAGTTGAATGTACTTAGAGAGGAAGATATGACTGTTAAAGAGTATTGCTTCAAAGTCAATGCACTTGCTGATAAACTTGAGTGTGCTGGTAGTCTAATTTCTAAAAAAGATCTATTGATACAAATCTTGAATGCATTAGGACTTGAATCTTGCCTCTATAATCACTGCAAATAAAATGATATATGACGATGCATATACATTGCTTTTGACGCATAAAGCTAGACTGGAATAAAGCCAAAGTGTTAAGTGATGAATGTGAACTAATCTCAGGCCATGGGCTATAACAGAAGAGGAGGCTATAATGGATATCAACGACACTTAAATGTTGGAAATATAAATTATAATATAAGAAGGGGAATGTTGCTTAAAGTAAATTCAAGGAGTATTTCCAATAGTGTTCATGGCATTGGTAGAGGATAATGAATGCACAATCAAGCTTATAGGCGAACTTCTTATAACAAATATATTTCCAATACAACTCTTGGTCAAATCTTATTTTCTATTGAAGATGGATCCGATGAAACAGTATGCTAGATTTGCCACAAATCTAGCATACTGTTTCATCAGATCCATCTTCATTAGAAAATACAAATCTAGGCACACTGCTGCTGCTTGTTGGCATAGATATGTTGAAAACTATGTACTTTAGCCTCGACATTTTGGAACAGGCAGAGGCTAAAGGTCAGCATATATGGTTAATCTTGAGCCACATTCTAGCTTTGCTACACTTTTTGAAGAGCCACATTCTAGCTTTGCTACACTTTTTGAAGAGCCACATTCTATTAATTGCTCTCATCACTAGATGTTCGATATGAATTCAATGATTCAATCATTGCCATATCATTCTCCTGACAAATAGTTTTCAGAGTTTGTTCGCTCAGCCAAAGGACGAGAGTTTGTTTATTAAGGTACGCTTCTATATATTTTGTTATTGATTTTTAGTGATACAATATGAATGTTCCTAGGTTATAGGGGATGATTTTCACCAAATGAATTTTCTTGTTTCAATAACAACGACAAAGAAATAACAATAATGATCCTGATTAGAATGTTTTGAAAATGTGGCTTTATATTTGTTGAATCCGGTAGCATTAACGTTCCTAGCATTAACGTTCCATCTTCACCTGCTAACACTCTTTTAAATCATTTAGAAAATAGTTGAAGGTTTATTGGTCGTATTATATAATTGTGGGGAATGGCAAATGTAAATAAATACATTCATTAAGGTGGAACTTTATTATATAATGTAATTTGTTTACAACTCTGTGTGTTGGAAAAAACATAATATTAATAGGTAAACTACAGAAAATAGTGTACTTTAAGGCATGTTACAAATGTCGCTTTCCTTAAGACATTTTTTGCCCCTACCAATTGAGTGATGCACATGGGTTAAGCAAATACGCCTCCAGGATTCAACGAAGCACTTGTTTGTTTGCTTGCGTTGTGCATCGATGAAAGCAAACCAGAATACTCTTGAATGTTGCAAGTCTACCAAGAAACAATATATTATTCTTGCAAAAAATGATATATTTGATTTTTAATGCACAAAAGAAATGAATGTTTATGTTGAAATTCATTCTAGTAAAGAGGGCTAGAAAAGAGTGGTGTCCGATCATTATTTTCAAATCTAAATGGCTTAAACATGACCTCTATTTATAGACATACTTGTGCCCCTTCATTTAGGTTGTCATCTTTAATGATACCCCTTCATTTATGGCCATTGGATCAAGATTTAATTTTAACCAATGGTCCAAAATGAACCATCACCATGAAATTATGCATTTCTAAGTGAAATGTCTCTATGAAAAGTTATATCCTTAAGTGAAAAGATACATTTTCTATAAGGCACAATTAATTGGACATGTTTTTACAATAAGACATCATTCATTTATATATGCCTTTACAATAAGTTACCATTTATTTTGAATTTTGTTCCATCAAGTCCCCACAATTTTCAAAATAAATGAATTTTAAAAAATTATTTCGCACAGGCTTGGAAAACTTATGTATAGATAAAGGTGTCTTTTGGATTTGAACCTTCACTTAGTAAAACACATCAAAGTCACAAAAATTCTCAACTTCATTTTTATAAATTTTATACACATAACAATATTTTGATCATTAGAATGTAATAAATACATATAGCAATATTTTGAAAAATCATCAATAAATGTTACAAGGTAATTTTTACCACTTTTAATAGGATTACTATGCATATCACATACACCACTATGAATTAAATGCAATAAAGAAGATGTTTTTTCAATTTTTGGAAAAGAAGTTCTTGTGATTTTAGTATGTGCACAAACTTTACATTTTTCATGCATATTATTTTCGTGCTTAGGGATTAATTCTAAATTACCCATATCATGCAATCTTTTAATATTCACATGTCCTAAACGATTATATCACAAAGATAATGAGTCGACCATATAAGTATAAGAAATATTCATATTATTGATATTGAGTTTAAACATTCGTTCATACATGTATCCTTTTCCAGCAAAGGTGCCACCCTTAGATAATATAAATTTGTTTCACTCAAAAACAAGTTTAAAGTCAAACTTATTAAGAAGGCTACCACATGCAAGATTATTTCTAACTTCAGGAACTTGATAAACATCAATAAGAGTTAAGGTTTTTCCAGAAGTGAACTTTAGTTACACATTGGCTTTTTCTTTAATTATTGCAGTAGAGGAATTTCCCATGTAAAGAACTCTTCCATCATCCATTGCTTTATAAGATTTGAAAAGGCTACGATCCTTGCATACATGCTTGATTGAGTCTAATCTGGTGCTATAACCACTAGTATAGTGATCAAAGCTTTCTTCAGTTCTTTAAAAGTTTGTAGGTAGTCTTTATCAAAATGAAAAGGCTTGTCATGTTCTAGCTTGAGTAATCATCGATGAAAGTGATGAAATACTCATAACCTCCTCGAGCTTGTACATTGATTGGTCCACATACATATGTATGTATCAATTCAAGTGGTACTGTTGCACGTACACCTTTGGCCGAGAATAGCCTTTTGGTCATTTTCCCTTCTAAACAGGATTCACAGAGTGGCAATGATTCATTTTCTAATGAACCCAAGAGCCCATCTTTGAGCATTCTCTGTATCCTATTTTGGTTTGTATGACCCAAGCGTAAATCCCAGAGGTAACATTGGTTGGAAGAAATATTTCTTTTCTTAGATAAATGTGTATACTCATCATTATTGATCACTGTGTCATGCATAGAATGGATCATTAGACTTAAATGATATAAATTATCTTCCAATGTACCAGAACAAATAAGTCTCTTATTATGAAAAATAGAAACAGAGGATCCAAAATTTACAGTGTACCCTTACTTTGACAAACAAGCTACTGAAATTAAATTCCTCTTAATGTCTGGAACATAAAGACAATTATTCAAAACTAAAGTCTCATTACTAAAAGATAATAAAACAGATCCAGTCTTCACTGCTGACACGAACTGTCCTGTCCCTAACTGCAGCTTGACGCTTCCTTCACTTATTTTCCTGGTTTCCTGAAACCAATAAAGTGAATTACAAATATGATTAGTTGCTCCTGAATCTAACACCCAAGTGTCAATAGGATTCTGAACTAAAAAGGCCTCAATTACAAAAAGATTTCCCATACCTGATTTCACAATCTTAGGGCAATCCTTTTTCTAGTGACCTTTCTGTCCACACTTGAAGCATTTGCCTTTCGGCTTGCCATCTTGCTTGGTAGACGGTCTCTTTTTCCCAGCTTTCTTCTTACCTTTGCCTTTCGGCTTAGGCCTAGAAGATGAACTTTTTTCAATAATATTTATGCTTCCTAGAGATTTCTCAGCACGATAGATCTCTTCAGCAGAATGAAGTTCATTCATCAATTCAGTTAAGGTCATGTTTCTTTTGTTCATGTTATAATTGACCTTAAACTCCTTGAATGTTTCTGGCAGAGATTCTAGCACCATGTCAATCTTTGAGTTATCATCGATTTGTGCTCCCTGAATCGCAGCCTTATTCAAATAGTCCATCATTTTGAGGACATGATCATGAACTCTTGTGCCCTTCCCCATTTTACTGTTCATAATTCCTTTCAGCGCTACTTGTCTCGCAGAGCGAGTACTCTGCCCGAACATCTGTTGGAGACTATCCATTATTTCAGTGGCAGTCTCCAAGTTCTGATGTTTGGTCTGCAGAATATTAGAAATCGAGGCTAAAATGTAGCACTTTGCCATTTCATTGGCCTTTTGCCATTTCTCATAAAGCCTCCTCTGATTTCTATGAGCATCATCCGCTGGAACTGGAGGGCATGGCTGGGTTAAGACATATTTATAATTTTCAACAGTCAGGACAATGAATAGATTTCTTTTCCAATCTATATAGTTCTCTCCAGTGAGTTTGTTTTGACTCAGAATAATAGTAAGTGGGCTCAGGGAATACATTTTCTGAAAAATAAAACATCCATGCATAAATAATTTGAAATAATATTCACAATAAATGAAAAAAATGCATAAAACCATAAATGCATTTTAATTTATTGTAAAGATAATCTAGTTCCGCTTTGACAAGCTATCCGGTGGGGAAGTCATGTCTATACTTACTAGACCCAATTACCCATTGGATTATTTACTTTCATGTAGAGACATGATAAATAATTATCGTTATCTTTTTGGGCTTAAATTTGTTAACAGAGCTTCGTTGGGAAGGTTAATAACAAATTGTAGTTGAGTGTATAACCATTGTTTCAATTTAAGTATTTTTCATATCAATAGTCACCGTTGGGGTGAACAATCGATCGAAAAATATTTTAATTTTATCTTTGAAGAAGTTCATCAAATAAAATATCTAATATATATACCCTCCGAATGGAGCATCACCGTATCATGAAGTCGAGGTATATATATAATTTTATTATTAAACTAACAATGGAGCCCGTGGGAAAATTATCTTGAATTTTCCCTCTCCCACTCAATATTTTAAAATTGGTTTTTCCTTTTTAAAACATACATATTGTTAATTGCATACTTCCTATAATATTATCTAGATGATATCAAATATTATTAAGCATATGCAAATTTCAAACAATATAATGAAATTCATTATTAATGAATGACATGTATCATTATGTATAGAGTGACACTACCTATTCTATATAACATGTTATCATCGCATGTGTTCATCCAAAACATAACATATAGAAAAACAATTAAATAATCTTAATTCATGACTTTCCTAACAAAGAAAAATACATTAACCCTAAGCCTAATCTTCATTGGACTTCTTGTCAATGTCCATCTTCCATAAGCTTGTCTTACTTAATGGACTAGAGGAATTTGGGCATTTAAATTTATAATTGGTCCAATTTTAATTTTGAAAGAAAATAAATAAATAATTAAATTTTTTTTATTAAAATAAAACTTTTTGGACCAAAAATATTTTTTTAATGTATTTAATTTTGTCTAACCATTTTAATCCATTAAGCCCAGTTGAAATTGGGCCTAAAACTAGGATTCATTAAACCCAAAACTGTTTTTGAATTTAAATGCAAAAACTTAAAAAATTTTCTGCCCAAATAAAATATTATGGAATCATAGGGACCTCTATGATAAAAACCATGTAACCTTAAATCCATATTTTTCTATTTCCTTTTTGTTTTTTCCAGCCGCCACCAGCACAAAGGGAAGCGACTGTTCACACATCTCCGATGACGATTTTGCTGCCGCCATCACGCCAGAAACGCACCAAAACGACGCCCTCTGCCAGCAGCCTGTGAACGCGCGCCACAAGTCCTCGCCCGCGTTGATGGTGTCGCTGCTTGCAGCGTTGCAGTGCACGCTGCTAGCAGCATGGCTACTGGCCGCTGCGCGCGCTGCGGGCAGCATGTGCTGCTGGCCGCGCGCTGCTCGCGCAGCAGCGTGTGCTGGTGGCCCCTTGTTGCTGAAATTTCCGGCCTTCGTTGCATCAATTTCCAGCAAGTTTCCGCAATTTTCCAGTGATTAATTTACAAATTTCCTAGGCCAATTTTGGCTTACAAAAATTCTATAGCAGTAAACCAAATCAAGAGGGAAATATGGTGATAAAAAAAAAACATCCCTCTTGTTACAGATCCAAACAAAAAATTACAACGGAAAATCTAACCATGAATTAAGACAAATCATAAATATGCTTTATTCATATATTAAACAAATAATATACATCTGAATAAATTGTGCCACTCTAATACATATATATCAAGATTAATTTCATACAAAATTCTTATATATTAATATGAGATGGCTCTGATACCAATTGTTGAGGAAAAATTAGGTTTTTAAATTTTTAAAACCTTTTGAAGATCGCTCTCATATAATATATAAGAATTTGTATTCTAGAAATCGTACCTTGAAAATCCGAGTTGGTTTTTTCCGCTGAAGTGATTTAGGCTCCTAGATCACGATCCGCCACCACCACTCCTGTTAGATCACGATCCGTCACCAATGATCTTCCAGGAGATGACTCAGGTTCGATCTGCACTTGACGTGTGGGCACCTTTATCACTACCAAAGCAACTAGCACGAGAAAATTTCTCTCAACAATAGAGAGAAAAATCTTATTCTCTGATCTGTATAAAGTGGCCTCTCTTTTTTTTTTTAGAGAAAATAAGCCTTATATATATCCCTTTAGTGAAAACCCTAAGCTCCAAATAATATATAAAATAAAACTACCTAACTTTTTATTTTGTAGGGGACCCACCATGTAAAATAACATAAGACCCCTTACATATAAGCTTATTAAATGGAGCCTCCCACTAAATGATATATTTAGGTTTTTGACCCAAATAGCTAGTTATCTTGCTTATTAGTCCAGTAGTGGTGCAGTCAATTAAATGAGCTAACCCGAGGATCATTTGGGAATAGACAATAGTGGCTATAACAATTAGGCCTGTAATTAAACTAGCCTAATTATTTAATTCCAAATCTACTCCACTAAAAGATTGGAACTGACTTCCATAATTGTATGCTCGAACAATAATTCGTCCCAAGCCACATTGATTTCTTTACTGCACAATCCTTTGTACCACATCATTAATTAAATTGATATATTAATTGTCCAATCAATTTAATAACATCTTATTCCTTGATCCTTACTGGTTTTTCTCTAATGATCATTTTCAACATACTAAATATGTTGACACACTCTGGCCAGAGAATTCTATGATCAAGTGCCGAAAACCCATCAAGAGATGTGTTGTACAAATTATATATTGTTAATCCATAACTCCAATACTCATAATTTCTCCCATCAAGATACCGGGTAATCTTGACCACAATGATGTGTCGTGCCCATTGGTAACTTAAATGGAAAAATAATTACAATCATGAAATCATAATTAACTCAAGATTAAGATTACAGTAAAATTAATGCCTATAAGATTTAATAAGTCTGATAGTTATTACAAAGTTAATTAAATCTCATATGTGATCCAGTTCAATGTAGTCGTACTACATCAACAAATTCATACATGATTAAGACAAATCATTCAATGAATTTATTACAGTCTATACATAAATAAAATGCCCAACTTTATTTATCAACTGTGAACTAAATTTATTTAATCATAAGATAACTTGTATTTATGTCTTCTGTGAATCCACATGGTGATCACATAAATACATATAATATGATTAAATGGACTTTAATACAAATATTAATGCAATTAAGATATTTGAATAAAATACCTCATCTATTTTATTAATCAGAAAAATTGTTTATTACAATTAAATAAACACATATGCTTTTAAAGAGCATATTTTCCCAACAGATCTGAGGCATTAAGGTTTTGAATATAATCAAATAAAAACAACCCTTTGAAGGTGGCAAAACCGTAGTACACTTGTTTGCTGGATGATGACTTGACACTGTCAGTGAAGGAGGCGAGGAAGCAAGATGCAGCGAGGATGAGGATGAGGAGGAGCGTGGGGCGCGTAGCGGCGTCACATGACCCATTATTGGTGAAGATGGGAGTGAGGAGTTGGAATGCTAGGAGAGTTCCTGTGGGGAGAGGGTTTGCTAGGTTTGCTGTGCTAGTTAGGGTTTGTGAGAGTGCTCGTCGCGATAGAGACGTTGATCATAGGCGGCCCTTCCCTAGACAACTTAGGCGGTTGCCTAGGGCCCCACTATAAATAAAGACCCCTAATTTTATTTTTAAATTATAGTTATTAATTATTTATTTATATTTATTATTATTTCATAACTATACTTTCCATAAACAAACTACTAAATCCTTACAAAGTTCCCTTTTAACATTATAATTAACAATTTTAATCCCATTTATTTCCTCCATATCTTTCATCTAAAACTCTATAAAGGCCACATATTTTTTAAAATTATTATCCATTAATATCTTTTTCCAATTAAAAAAAATACATGAGACCTTCATTGTTTTGGTGAAAAAAACTACTTTCTCTACCCTACTTTTCACTTAAGGAAAAAACAAATCAATTGTTTTACTTTCCATCTGATACTCAAAGCTCAATCCATCAAAGTTGAAGTTCTCAAATTTCCAAGTTCTATCTTTCCATTCACTTATTAATTAATTATGTTATTCAGTTGTTTTTGTTTCTTTTTAGAAATATTATTGTGTTCATAGGTTGTTTTCTCATAATTATCTAGCATAATTGTTTGCTTAATTACTCTTGTTTCACTAGAAAAAAAAATGTCTACTAAAAAAATATGCATTAGGATACAAAAACTTCAAAAAGAAGAGAAGAATAAAAAAGTTAGTTTAATCTAAAAAAGGAGCCATTGATAAAAACTTATTTAAGATCAACTATATCATACGAAATATTAAATAGGTTAACTATATTGTCTATTGAGAAAAATATATTAGGAAAATTAGAATATAAAAATTTGATTAATAATTTTGCATACTAGAAGTTAGAGAAATTGATTTTAAATAAATAAAATTAATACACACATTTTACCTCAAATTCTTTGGAAGGCCTAATAAACAATTTGCCTAACGCCAAAAATATGATTGAGCCACCCCTAATTAATAGCATATTATTTCTCATTTGGCCCAAAAAAATTGTGGGATGAGAAATCTGCTTGTCATAAATCAAACACTGGCAAACCAATGCATTTTCAGATGGGTATTATTGCTCATCCTAGAGGAGAGATATTAGGTAATAGAGGACAATGAGGAGAAAAAGAAGAGGAAAATTATGATCCAAGTTAATAAGATGAAGACTTTTGAGTAAAAAAGTACATATATTAATCAATTCATGAAGCTTAAATAAGCTATTTTGTCTCTACTAATAAAATTTCAAATTTTGGATTTTTGGGAATAGAGGTTGAAAATCTTTTTTTAAATGTTAAAATATCTAAAATATCCTCTACTTATTTAACAATCTTATTTTATTTTTTTCATAACATAACTTTAAAAAACTTGTCTATTAAAGTAATTGCATAAATTTTTAATAAACGCTCTTATTGACAACCAAACAATTATATATATATATTTTTTATAAAAGTTGTACTACCAAAAACTCTACTTAAATAAGATTTACTTAAAAAGTTATACCAAACAAAATCTACTACTTTTGTTGAGCTGAATATGTAGAGTTGTTACTGTTCAACTGGTTGGGGTTTCTATTCAGGAATAGCTCCACGAGAGGCAGTCGCACTTTTGCCTTCTGCAATGTGGTTGCTGCTTCATTCAATTTCAGTTGTATGGGCTAATTGCCCAACTTCAATGGAGCAATATTAGGCATAGGCAATTAAGTTTTATTAAATATTGAATGTAGAAAATTTTGTTGGGCATAGGACGAATGAAAAACATTTGTTCTTGAAAACCTTTTCCTAGTTTCAAATGGAAGTGAGGGAGCGTTGATGCTAAAAAGACTGCCAGACTTATATTTTTCAATGAGAATTATGTGTTATGTGGAACTAATTTTAATTTACTTTCGTGATCTTGTTACAATGTTAGCTCTTTGTTCATGAATTGATTAATACGTGTATTTTTTTACTCAAAAGTCTTCATCTTATTAACTTGGATAATAATTTTCCTCTTCTTTTTCTCGGTGTTGTCCTCTATTACCTAGTATCTCTCCTCTAGGATGAGCATTAATAGCCATCTAAAAATTCATTGCTTTGTCAATGTTTGATTTATGACAAGCGGATTTCTCATCCCATAATTTTTTTGGGCCAAATGAGAAATAATATGGTATTAACTATTGTATCTCGACTGGTATTATTTTAAGAAAGAGCATTTTCTTACTATTTGACTTAACAAAACAACATCCAGTGCGCTTGTATTAACCCTGCTGTGTTTTTTCACAATATCTGTTTCTATTCTTTGATGAGGACTTTTGTGAATCTGTGGTAAAAGTGCAGATAGTTAAACACAAACTTCCTAGTTTGAAACAATCTTCCCGCATGAAATAAAATTTCAAATCAATCATTTATTTTCAATATACCTTCAGTATTAGGGAATTATAATAATATCAGTAGTGAAGGAGAAAATTTTGACCTCAGCATTTGGTGAATAATGGGATTTCACAATGAAAGAAAGATGAATTCAGATATTGGTTTGTTAAGAAAGTGTAAGAAAATTCTAGAGCACTTTATTAAACTGAATTCTTCTTTTCTTCATATAATGAATGTTACAAAGCTGTTTTTATTTAAACTTACATTTCATATTCCTGATCTTTATAACAAATCTAAGAAATCATCAGGCAACTTTCACCATAATACATTTAACACTTCTAACAAACTGTAACAAAATAAGCTGAGCCAACAGCTAAACCTTCGCGATACTCTACATCCTTCTTTACCTTAAGTTTCTCTTTCTCTTACTTTTCCTTCCTTCATTCTCCACAATGAGCTGCTTCAACTACCCCTCAAACTCAAGGGATAAATATGAACATTCAGTTTGGCTCTCAAGTAATTAAATCTCACAAATGAAAGTGGCTTGGTCATTATATCAGCAATTTGTTCCTCACTTGGCTTAAGCTCTCTTGCAACCACTTTGTTTCAAATGAAATGCATATCTATTCCAATATGTTTTGTTCTTAAATGATAAACATGATTTTTTGCCAATTCAGTGACTCTAACGTTATCACACCAAATTGTTAGTTTTTATGTACAATATGCCCTTAGCTTTGTGAACAAAGATTGTAACCATGTTAATTCTATACTCACTCTCTGCACTAGACCTTATTTTAACATACTGATTCTTCAATGACCATGATATCAGATTATTGCCTAAGTACATATAATAAGCTCCAACTATTTTCTTGTCATCTAAGTCACATACTCAATCTGCATTTGTAAAACTAGTGTGCTTCATGCTTTCTTCTCTTGTGAACTTCAGGCCATAATCTTGAGTAGCTTTCAGATACCTCAAGATTGTTTATATGCCATTAGATGTTGTAAAATAGGAGCAGAGCGATATTGATTGAGCTTGTTGACAGCAAAATTAATTTTCGGCCTATAGTTAGTATTTAAGTATTGCATTCTTCCAACTATCTCCTATAGTGTGTAGGATCGTTAAGATAATATTCAAGTTCCCCTTGGATAACTTTTTCAACTTCGTTCCAGTACCCATAAGAGTGTCAATTCCTTTTCTATCAATCATCTCAACTTTAGTCAACAACTCTCTCCTATATTTCCTTTGTGATAGATGTATACATTCTGCATTATACACCTTAATTCCAAGGAAATAAGATAGAATCCCAAGGTTTTTCAAAGCGAATGCTACCCTGAATTGGGCTATAAAGCTTTCAAATTCTGAAGTGTTGAGACCTGTGATCAATATATCATCAAAATAGATGAGTACTAGAATCAAATATATTGTATTTCTTCTAATAAACAAAAAGGTTTCTGAGTTGTATTGACAAAACCCCAATGCAACAGACAACTTTGAGCTTGTCATACCACACTTGCTACTTGCTGAAAACCTTATCAACTAGCCTGGCTTTGTAATTAGCCATACTTTCATCAATTTTATACTTGATTATGTATAATTATTTGTTTCCAACAGCTTGCTCATCAACTTGTCTTCGAACTAATGTCCATGTACTATTTCTTATTAAAGCATCATACTCTTCCATCATGGCTTATAGCCACCTTAAATCACTTAAGGCCTCTTATACAATATCTAATTCCTTGTGAATGAGAGTAGTAGTATATACTTTTGGCTTGAAGGCGCCTACTTTGCTTATGGTTATCATCTGATACATGTTTTATTGTGGATGAGAATGAATAGGTGAGTTAATTGACGGTCGATTGGGTGAGATAAGATTTTAAGGGAGTGATGGATTGTTTATAGGATCATTGATTGATGCTTATGCGTGTGAAAGTAAAATATTACTAGTAGTACCTTATTGTCAACCTCAGTTGGCCTCTTATTATTCAAGAAAAAATGAATGGCTTGAACTGTTGCTTTCAAAACTTACAGAGTTTAGATTATCAATGTTGTCATTGGGAAGGATTGGTATGATAGGTAAAGTAGAAAAATGATATACTTGTTGAGGAGTAATAGACTGTGAAAAGTGAGAGCTAGATTTTGTATGACTATGAAGTGTAGACTTTGTAGCATATGGAAATGTGAACCCATCAAAATAACATGTCTGGCAACATACATTTGACCTTAAGCATGCAAGCATTTATATCTTTTATGTGATAGACTATAACTAATGAATTTATATTTGCTAAAATGGTAAGCAAACTTATGTTCGTTATAATCCTTCAAATAAGGATATAATGTGTAGCCAAAAGATCTGAGCATGTCATAGTTAGGTTTGTATTTGAAAATCTTTGCATACACGGTTAAGAGTTTAGAACAATATATGGTAATCTATTAATGTGATATACTATTGTATGGAAGGCATCTCACTAGAATTGAACTTGAGCAAGAAGAATTAGACTTAATTCTACAATATGTCTAATGTTTTCCTCTTAACCAACTTATTTTGATGATGTGTGCATGGATAAAAATGTCGAAATATAATGCCTAATTGGTTTAAGAATTTTGTAAAAGGCTTATATTCCCCTTCAGTCAGATTGCAGCATTTTAATAGTGGTACTGAAGTGATTTTTGATCTGCAACTTAAAAGGTTTAAAAACTTCCAATGCACTTGACTTGAATTTTAAGGGATATATCCAATCATTCAATGAAACTTATGTAATAATGATAACCATCTCAAGATAGAATTAAGAACAAGTCCCTATAAGTCTGTGTATGAGTTCAAGAACTTTGGAAGTTTTGGTATTTGTGGAGGGAAAATAAAGTCCGTGAACTTTGCCCATCTAGCATGCTTCACATGTTGTTTAATGCAACTATTGTATTCAATATGTAGGAATGTGAATGAATTTAATATTTTTCAGCATATGCAGCATCATTTGAGAATTAGGATAAACAAATTTTCTATGAAATACTATTGCTTTATTGACTGATGTATTGGAAAGAGATATAAGAGTTTGATAACAAGGTTTCAAATTCACAGATTTATTAACAATACTAGTACGAACAATAGAATCAAAATGATAGCGTAATAACATAAAAAATGGTTGATTGAAAGACGTATAGGAAAGAAAGAATGAAGATGATGACCGAGAGGGGCTTATTAATAGCCTGCATAACCTTTTCTCAACAAGGCTCTGCATTAATATTTGCCCTCCAAATTATCCTTCATAATATAGACATTATTAAAAAATTCAATTCACAAATTATTATCAATAGTAAGTTTGGAAATGCTTAAAATGTTCTTGGTAATGGAGGAAACTAGTAAGATATATGTGAGAGCTACAAGTATGTGTTTTTATTTAATATTAGAGCTTTTAAATGCGAGGAATTCATCACCAATATAAGTTATGGTCAGACCTTGTCCATTGCCAATAATGAGCTAATCTGACCCATTGAATTAATCATTAATATTGATGCAGATTAAGAATCTAGATTATACTAGGATTAGTTTGTTGCGATCCAGTATTTACCACTAGGCTGAAAGCTTAAGCTGATAGCTAAGGCTTAAGTTTATTTTCCTATACCATGGAAGCGCAGAGCCCTACACTAAGTAGCGGGTGGACATGAGAGGCTGCATATTTGTGCTAACGAGCTAGGCAGTTACGCCCTATGTAACCTTACTGCTACCTAGTAGAATTACACAGAAGGATGTTATACTTACAGGCGCACATAAGGATGCTAAGGCCCCAACCTCAACACAGTTTCCTTATAAACTATGTTTAGGACTTTTAATTTCCTTTCTAATTTAGAATTTTGTTTTCTTTTTCTTAACGATTTAGGATAATCACTACTACTATAAATAACTCCCTCTTGTAGCCTTTAAAGGCAGATTCAAGTTCAATGATATTTTCAATTTTCAAATTTCTGTGTGATTATTTGAGTTAGTTAATTCTTCATCAAGTCTTAACCCCTAAATTCGTGGTATTATTTTGAATCAACATGAATTTAACTTATTCTTTATTCTAGTATTCTAGTATTCTTTAAAATCAACAAAATATTTTAAACTTTCAACTTTCTCTGCAAGGTATAAGAGGCAAAGTCCTGGTATTACCAATCTAACACTATTTACCACCAAAAACCTTTTCTTTTTCGTGTTTTTTATTCCTTTTTTATTTAGCTTTATATATATATATACTGCAACAAAAATGTCAGCACTATAGCAATTGCCGTCTATAGCTACTGGTACAACTTTTCCATCACTGTTTCGTCCATTATCGCCACCATCAAAGACAAAAAAGCCGACCATCAAACCCCAAGCGACGAACACTATCAATTGGCCACAAAACACCAGAAAAATTGCCAAAACAGCTGTGTCAGCTGCCGTTGTAGTTTGCTAGATTTCGATCGTATTGGCTATCATGATCACCACCAATCAACTCCTCTCCATCAGCTGAACCTCTGTCACCATTCCCCACTGCCTATTGCTGCACTAATCGCCGGAAATCAAAACAAATACAAACCCGCCGCCTTTATCTCAAAATTTCAACCTAAACACCACCTTTTTTGGACAAACCACCACCGACCATCATACTCACTGAACGAAATCTTTTAGATGCACCCATCCTTGCTTGATTTTTTATCACCATCACAGCGAACCTAAACTTTCACTTAATCACTATTTTTTACCCTAAACTCTGTTTAATTTTTAGTTTAGCCCCACACCCCTTTTTTAGACAAAATTTAGAAAATGCCACCAAGAAAAGCCTAGGATCATGGCCCTTATAGAGCAACTTACAATTAGAATGATGTTCCTAGAGATAAAGCCTTGACTAAAATGACAGGCAGGATTTATATGTTAGCTGTACAAATGGCACGAACAGTAGAGTTACTCATCGAACGTCATCCTACTCCAGAATGCAAACACAAGTTAGGTGAAAGAGCAGTAGCTTAGTGCCAACAAACTATGCTCACAAGAATTAGGCAAGATGATGCATATTTTAACTCAATTGCTATTGATGTCAATGTGCAAGTGTACACAACAAGTAATAAAGTGATGAATATTCAAGATCGTCCCCATAAGAACTGATGTTACTAGATATGCTACAATAATCACGATAGTGCAAACTTCTTTTTATCTAAAGAAAAATATAATTAAAGTTAATTGACTAATGAATTTAACAATTAATAAAATAAATGCAATAATAAGCTAAATTAAATGAATTGCGCAAAAACGAATTTATTAAGAATAAGGTAGTTGAATGATCAAACTTTCTTCATAGGCTAAGTTTTTTGTTCAAATTAACATCAGTTGCTGCAACAATCCTTACAGCACTGTGCAGAATGATTTTACATCCTCATCTGTCGCTTGTTGGACTTTTCATACCCTTATGCAACCTAACAATGACCAGTTCTTATTTCACCTAGGATATGGCATTATGAACATACACTCTCTCTACCCTACGAGATGAATCCCTATATTTAGTTCTTCACAAATGTTAACATAAGTGTGGCTCTTTTGGAACTTAAGTTAAACTCAATCCAGGAAACTTAAATTAAGATCAAGTTTTACTCTAATAATTTCCACTAAAACAGGCCGGCTCTCTCTTAACTTGAACCATTAAATGGGAGGTCAACCGAAATAATGATTGTAATATAAGCTATTAGAGCAAAATGCTACAACAATCTTGCAACAATTCATAAGAACAGTCAAGAACCCATTAAGATTGTTTGTTACTCAACAACAATCAAATTCAGCTAATAACTTGCAAAAGAGAAACTAACAACAAAATATCAACAATAAAATAGATTGTCTTAATCAGAGAATAAGTAAGGAAATAAGTAAAGAATGATGAAAACTGAATCTAAATAGTTCTGCAGATTTCTTCAATGGTGCAGACTTGTTCTCTCTTGAATTATGCTTCTTTCTTATTTTTCTATTGATTTCTTCGATGATAATTCACCGCCCCCTTCTTTATGATGCGTGCTACTTTTATAATTGAAAATTAGGGTAAACAGAAGCCTAGGGCATGCATAAGTCAGATTAGGAAACTGTAGCTCTCGATTCTGCAAGTATCTCGCGCTAAATTTTCTTTGTCGTTGTTCGAGGATTGGTACAGCAATGGTTGCTACAGCAACGGCTACAACACTACATTGTTCCAGATTTGTTTCAATTCTTTTGTAGCCATGTTCTTTCCTCATTTTTGTAAGCCTATTGCATCAACATTCCTTCCTTGAAATATGAGTTTCTGGACACCTACAATTATGCACACAATCTAAGGACGAATTATTCTAAATCAAATAAAATTTATTAAGACTAAACTAAAATGAATGTTATGCAAAATGTAAGAAAAATGCAATAGAAACACATAATTTACTCTCTAAGTAATATTGATTTAAGTCTAAAAGTGCCATAATAACTCTAATTTCATAGAGTTATCACCACCTCAAACTTAAACCATTACTTGTCCTCAAGTAATGACAACAATGCTAACACTTCAATTACCCAATAATGCAACAAATAACTCAGCTCTGTCATCAAAGTTGCAAGGATTCTTCTACCCTCAGATCACACTCTTAATTACGCAAAATAACTATAGCAGTTCAGTTCTAGACTTAGGCTGTATTTTGTCCAAAATGTGTGTGTGCCACTTTGATCAAAGTCTAGAGGTGCTACAACATTACAGAGACATTGCATATAATTCAGAGGTAGAACACAAATACATTCCCATATGAGAGAGCAGAATTCACAAATAAACTCAAATTGTGCTTCAACAAACAATATTTTTTTTTTTTTACAATGCAACATTGAGCTTTCATGTGAATGCATATCACTTGTAATAATGACACCCAATTACTCACTCAACATACATGTTAGAGTTGTTGCAGTAATGGTCATAACATAGTCTTATCTAAAGATATCTTTAACTTAAGGTTGAATATGGGGCTGGTGAACAAACCTAGCTACTCAATATCTCAGACAGAGGACTTTTTTTTTATATATAAATTGCTACAGCAATACTCATAACTCTTGCTGCCTTTTAACTCAAATCTGCATATGGGATACATATTCAACCCTGGTTACTCAGCCACTTAAGCCATTGGAGCAGACTTTATTACAAAATAAGCACAGTTCAACACAAAAATTCCCGATGCTTGAGGTGGGAACTCTTCATACTTCTTTTCCGCATGGTAACTTTGAAATCGTGAGTGATCTTTTAGTCAACTAGCTGTCCTTTTATACATTAGCATTGCTACAGCAGTAGGATGATTGTGGTAATATGTCCAAGGGTGAAACGAGAAGAAGAGGTTATGAGGTCGTGGGGTTGGGACTGGGAAAGGAAAAGAAAATGGTATTAGAGCTTAATATGCACAGTGAAACCCTTATATAGGTGGAAATAAATTAAAACAAATCTCTATCCGAGTTCACCTAACCAGCTGTCACATGTTATCTCCAACGGTAAAATGTAAGGCTCCGTAATTAAGTGACTGTAATGGTAAAATTGGTTGTTGTAGCAACAAATTGTGTGCTCTAGCAATCTGCATAGCAATCTCCTCAGATAGCTGCTGTCAAGTAGCTTGTTTGTGTAATCTGTTGACATTACCGCACCAATTGTCAGTATTGAATCCAACTCCAAGAATTGCGTGACTTAGCATATTTCATTTCATTTTTTTTAAAGCAAAACAATAAAAGTTAAAAATTAAACATTCCTAAATAAGAAAAAAAAATGAAAATAAGAGAAAAATGTATTATAACAGAAACATGGAGGATCTATTTCATTCGAAATGACTGCCTCAGCCATGGGTTGCCTCCGATTGAGCGCTTGATTTAAGGTCCTTCAGCCTGACCTTCCTTGAGTGCTCACACTGTCGATTCACTAACGAGTAAGACCTCATTTGAGCAATTTGTAGCTGAATGCATGTAATGCTTAACTCTATGCCCATTAACTTTGAATTCCTGGTTTGTCTTTTCATCTAAAAGATCAACAGTCCCATGAGGATAAATTTTGAGTAACTTGAAAGGTTCAGACCATTGAGATTTCAACTTTCCTAGAAATAGTCTTAACCTGGAATTATAGAGCAGAACTAGTTGACCAGGAATTAATTTTCTTTGTTGGATGTGTTTGTCATGCCATTGCTTTGTCATTTCCTTATAGATTCTTGCATTTTCATATGAGAATAACCGTAATTCATCAAATTCACATAGTTGAAGTTTCCTCTACTCTGCTGCAGCATGTATATCCCAATTTAATTGCTTCAGTGCCCATTATGCTTTGTGCTCCAGCTCGAGTGGCTAATGGCAAGCTTTCCCATACACAATTTGGTAGGGAGACATGCCAAGTGGTGTCTTTTATGCTGTTTTGTAAGCCCATAAGGAATCATGTAAGCGCAATGACCAATCCTTCCTGGTGGGGTTCACTACCTTTTTTAGAATATTTTAATCTCCATATTAGACACTTCTGCCTGGCCATTGGATTGTGGGTTATATGATGTTGTAATTTTATGCTTGATTTTATATTTAGCCATTGCTGCAACAAATACTTTGTTGCATAAGTCAGTACCCCCATCACTAATAATTGCTCGTGGAATGCCAAACTTGGAAAAAATATTTTTTTGAAGAAAATTCACCACTGCTCTGGCATCATTGATGGGTAATGCTGCAGCTTTTACCCACTTGGAGATATAATCTACAACAACCAAGATATATAAATTCCCAAAGGATGCTGGGAATGAGCCGATGAAGTCTATTCCCCATACATAAAAAATCTCCACTTCCAGAATGTTTTTCAATGGCATTTTATGTCTTTGAGTTATGTTTCCTATCTTTTGGCACCTGTCACAACATTTAGAAAACTCATAAGCATCCTTAAAAGAAGTCAATAATAACCTAATTGCAGAACTTTAGCAGCTATTCTTTGTCCACCAAAATGTCCTCCATATGCTGCAGCATGGCAAGATTGCAGTATACGTGGAATTTCTTCCTCTGAGATTCTGACACTAAGTACTGTAGACACATAAATCATTAACACGTAAATTGTATCATTAAATATTAACACTATAGTGTCATTGTTTTGACGATATTATAGTGACATGAATTACTGACATGTAAATAGTATTATCAAATACTAGTACTATAGTGTCATTATTTTTGTGATACTATAATGACACAAATTACTGACACTAAAAATTAGTGCCAGTGCGTTCTGGCTTAAGCATTATTGACACAATTAATAAGCGTCAGAAAAAGTGATTACTGACACTAAGTTGGTGTCGGTAAAACTCATTTTTGTAGTAGTGATATGATAATGAGTATCAAACTATTTATGACTCTATTCTACCATCTCACATATAAATGTCACATCAATTGAGATACAAATTTTGGGATTCCTTATATTACTCTTAATAAAATGCCACTCGCAAGGTGGTATTTGCATATATAGCATAAAAACTATTTGCTATTGAGACATCTGTTAATCTATTTTTTTTTGGTGAAATAGTGATATTTGACCCCCTCCCCCCCCCCCCCCCCCCCAATTTATCTCATACTTTTCAGTCAACCTCATTTATTTTCAGAGAAAAACTCAATTACCATTTTTTTCCTTTTTTTTTAATAAATAGCTCTATTCAAGTTGTTCAAATGTCCTTTTCAACTCCAACTTTTTAGTATAAATGGAGGCAATTTTGTAATTAGAGAAGTTAAATAAACAATTTGTGATTTTTTAACAGTCCTTATTCAACGTATGGGTCAATTATCCTATATGTGATTGAAAGAAAATGTATATTGGTGATTAATCTCAATTTGAAAATATGTAAAAATTTAGATAGAACAACGTTAGAATGCAATTTAAAAAAATTCAGCTTAAAAATGATTTTCAGTTTAAAAATGAGAGTGAATCAGTTTAAACCAAGGAATTTAGTAAGGGTTGTTAAAAAAATTATGTATCCGAGGAATTCCATAAATAGTGTTTATTGAAAAGTGATGACTAATGAGATAAATTGAATCAGTGAATTATTAGTACTTCCACTTTTGGAAAATTGGCTATACCCATAATCCAACTACAGAATTAAGCTCAATCTCGATGAGTCATCTAGGTGAGTTAAGAAGATAGAGTTAGTTTTTTTTTTTTTAAAAAAAAGCAAATAAACCTCAAGCATTTTGGAACCACTATCAAACTAGTAGTATTCCACTCCTGCAAAATAGTGGGAAATTGCGAAGAATTTAGATCTCTACATGTAAGCTTTGAATTATTTTTATTTTTATTTTCTTAAAACTATTAATCATAATGTTACAAAACCTTAGCACAAACACAACAATTGTGAAACCTCTTTTCAAAGAATTTGGAACAGAAACTTCATAATTAGAGCAGCTGAAGAGGAAATGAATGTTCCAAAACCTTCAAAAGCTTGTAATTTCTTAGCTTGAACATGCTTGCATTTGCAAGATCCCTCGGAGCTTGAAATTCCCTGGAATAACAATGAATTAATAACTATGAAGTGGAGTTGCCTTGAAGAGTACTCAGGCAGTGTACAAAATATCAGCGAAGTAATTTTGGATGAAAAATAAATAAAGAAGATATAAGAGATCCGAGAAGAATTGCTGAATTGGCATATTAAAGAAGAGTGTCACTTCATTACATTCACATTGATGAAATTTTGATGCAGTCCATAGATAGCGGAACTATACATACATGAGCAAAATTAACGATCTTATTAAAGTATATAGACGATAATCTAACCATGGTGTCACTCGTGGCAAATCCGATTAGAAACAATGTCCCCAAAAGACAGCTAAGATGAAGAGAACATCACGGATCGATGCTAAATGATAGTTTAAACAAGAATTGCAGTTCTGATGTTTCCCCCTATGATTTTTTCGACATAAAAGTGAAAGGAAATGATTAGGAATATTAAATTAAAGTCGGATTTTACAGTTACTGTTGAAAACTGGGAGGGACTAAACCGAATAAAACTAAAATTATTTGGGCAGTTATAGAATTTATTAAACTTGAAGAACTTTATTGATATTTCACAAGAGACACTACACACCTCACGGTTCTCACATCTCACATGTTGTTTCTCTCTCATTCTTCACATTACACTTTATACCTACATCAAATAGCCTAGGGCTACCTATAGCAACCTAGAAGTAATACAAACCACACAAATATTAAATTAAAAAAATATAATAACCACATTCTATAAAATATAAACATCTATGAGTATTCAAGAGATTTCTAGACTCAGATATTTTCACCACTGTTTTATATTTTCTAATGAGAGATGTCTCCCATTCTCTTCACAGTTCTTGAATCTTCCACAGATTGAGCTTTGAACTTGGGCTTGGACAAATATAATTCGATAGATCATAAAATTAGTGTTGGGCTTTTTAATATTCCCTCTCAACACTAACTTTCATCCTTCGATCCATATTGGGCTGCTGGTAGAGCTTTCTGGTACTATGACCTTTTGTAAACAAATCCACAATGTTAATCACTCATCTTAATGTTCTACATTTCACTTCATCTTGCAAGATCTTTTTCCTGATAAAGTGATAGTGCACCTCTACATGCTTAGTGCTTACATAGAAAACAAGACTCTTCGCCAAGTTGATAGCCGATTGAATTATCACAATACAATAATGCCGTAGTCTACTAGTTATGTAGATCTTTTATCAACTACATCAATCGAGTACTTTTTTAAGCCAACATCATTGCTGCATTATACTCCGCATCTGTAGTTGATAGTGATACAGTCAATTGTCTCTAAGTACACCAAGAAATTGCTCGAAAACCAATTTTTAAAACTTACTTAGTAGTGATCTTCCTGTATCATGATCTCCGGTGTAGTCAACGTCACAATAGTCGACCAACTTGCAACTTTCACCTTTCTGTATAATATATCACAGTTTATTGTACTTTTCACGTATCTTAGTTTCGTGAACTACTTCCAAAGACGCTTCTTTAGATTTGCATGTACTAACTCATTAACACCATTGCATATGAGATGTCTAGTCAAGTTGCATTAGGTAGATCAAACTACCAATCATCATTCCATCTTGTAAATCTTTGTCTTCATGGGTGCACAATACACACAATTTTGTATTGACTTCTATTGGAGTTGAGATTGACTTGCATTCCAACTTTCCTAACATCTTTAGCAAGTCTTTGGCAATTTCTGTTGGCAAAGAAATATGCCCTCTTTTATTGATCAAACTCTAGACAATAAGCAAGAGAGTGACTTTAGTGCTACACTGACACGCAAAGTGGTCTTAATCATACACAAGGAAAAGATTTTCATCGTCCGCGCATTCTAGTTGGCTGCTTATCTCTTGCTTGCATTGGTTTGCGTATTTTCTAGTTCTATCATGCCATTAACGCTAGCTACAAATGATGTATGTCTTCCTTATACTAAGATTCAATATTAGCATTAGTATTTGTGTAACAATAAATAAATAATTAAGCTAAAAAAATGTGAAGTTTATTTTATAGAGAAATGTTTCTTGTCATGAGTAGTCATGTGCAAATTTGTGTGTAATGTCATGTGCAATAGCATTCCTCCAGCTTAGTTTAGAAGGAGCAATGAATTTTAGTTAAATATAGATACAAATATGATAGAACGTGACAAAAATAATTATAAAAAGACTTGTTTTTACGATGGCTAAATTGAAAAATATTAATCCACAAGCTAAAACCGAATTGCTTTACAATTGTTTTGTTCAGACTTTTCTATCAATCTTGGATTTCTTTAACAATTTTCATTTAGAAGATGTCCCTATAGTGGCACAGTGAAAAACTTCTCTATATTTGCAGAAATGAATCATTTTCCTATTCATGTTACAAGTCCCTCCAAAAATCGTCCATGCTGTTGAAAACATTTATGTTAAGCCTCAACTCGTTTTGGTTCCCCAATCTTTTATTACTTTATCCAAAAGATACAAAGCATCCACGTAGTATTTTTTCTTTTTAAGAACTATGAGAAAAAATGATTATTTTTCTACTAAATCAAATGAGGCTGATAAAAACAATAGTCAATAAGCTGCATGATAATAATTTTATATCTTATCTATTACGTCAATATTTTGATTTGTGGCCAATGATAAAATGTCATCGAGTAGATTACCTCTACATTATGAGTTATGACCTAAGCAATAGCTAAATTTTATTTGGTTTTGGGTTTTGGCTCTTCAATCATCGAGTTGTATTCGATAAGTAGGGGTAGGCACAAAAGCCGTTATCACCCAAAAAAATAATATTTAAATCAGTGGTTTGGTTTAGTCCAATTATACAAGTTAGAAAAAAAAACAATTAATTTATAAAAAATCAAAAACCACAAAAATTAAAAAATAAAAAAAATTTTACACCGTCTTAAACTAAAAATATCAAACCAAACCGATTAGAATTGCTTAATTTATTGATCAAAGGTATATGACAAGATCCCGAGATTGCGGGCTTGACCCAGAGGCATCTTTTCTATTTAAAGTAACATTATGAATGGAGAAGGTCTGATTCATTAGGCAAAGCTTTGTAAAAAATGAAAAATAAATGGTGTAGGTGCCTCAAACCAATTGATTTCTGTGTATTATATTCTCTTTAAAAATCAGTCATCCAGAGCCAACAATAAACTCATCCAGAGCCAA